>JAAGKR010000984.1:17164-40608 GCA_011419295.1 Clarias macrocephalus | reverse complement strand
CGATTCTGTTTCCACCCGACTCTGCTTCTGTCTCCAATTCTGTTTCCACCCGACTCTGCTCCTGACTTCACTTCCGATTCTGTTTCCACCCGACTCTGCTTCTGTCTCCGATTCTGTTTCCACCCGACTCTGCTCCTGACTTCACTTTTGATTCTGTTTCCACCCGACTCTGCTCCTGACTTCACTTTTGATTCTGTTTCCACCCGACTCCGCTCCTGACTTCACTTCCGATTCTGTTTCCACCCGACTCTGCTCCTGACTTCACTTTTGATTCTGTTTCCACCCGACTCTGCTTCTGTCTCCGATTCTGTTTCCACCCGACTCTGCTCCTGACTTCACTTCTGATTCTGTTTCCACCCGACTCTGCTTCTGTCTCCGATTCTGTTTCCACCCGACTCTGCTTCTGTCTCCGATTCTGTTTCCACCCGACTCTGCTCCTGACATTTGACACCATTAATGACTCTACTTTATGCTTTACTTTTGACATTTCTTCTGATTGACTTCGCTTCTTACTTTGCCTCCAATTCAGTTCTGACACTGTTTCTGACTTTAATTCTGATGCTGCCCTCTGCTTCGATCTAACTTTGATTCTGACTCTGCTTCTAAATCCGTTTTCGTCGTTCTCTCCTGTACTTCTACTGCCTCTCTCCTGCCTCATTACTACTTATTTATTTCATTTAATAGTATGCTGCAGTTTGCTTTCCCTTAAGTCCTACGTCCTGTGTGGTATGTAAAACAATATTCCTAATAATGCTACTTTTTAAGTGAGGTAATGTGATACTGAGAATTCCAGTAAAAGTGGCAACAGAAAATGTAATGTCACATGTATCCTACTAACCCAAACTTAATCTCATCATCAGCGACGTCCAAGACACACATTCCTCACGCTCATAAATGTCTTTTCTACTAGTTATATATTTATTACTGATTAATAACCTGACAGCTTATGAGTTCGCTACAACTTAAAATCAGAAAACCGCCAGTCTTGTAATTTATACGAGCCAGAATAATGTCTGATCACGTCCATGAGTCAGTTTGAAACACTTCATTTATATCTCCCAAGTGCATTTTATTCCTCCTCCCGGAACGGTATGCACGCTCAGATAGATAGATTTATCTCCTCAGGCCTCTGAAGCATGGCTGCGAAAAAGCCGGCGCTCGGAACTTCCCTCAGGAATCGGTCTGGTATTTTCGGCATCTGAGACATGAGAGCTTTGTTGTTGCGCCCTTTTTTTTTTTTTCTCCCTCTTTTTGTAATCAAACTTACTAAAAATAGCACCAGGCTCTGGTCCCTCCCTGAGATATCATTGTTTTTCTGGGACTTTCTTCATTCTTTCCTGATTGGTGTAGAAACCAGTACACAAACTCCAGTTCCTGGAGGACACATCGCCACGGCACAGTCGATGTCTTAATCCTGATTGGTCGGAAAGTGTCGACTTAATTTGCCTGGAAAATGGCAGGTTTATATTAGCGCGCAATAAAGATAAACATGTCGAAGCAGACATAAACAGATGTTTGTTTAACATTTATGGATGAAATAAGCAGTGTTTGTAACAGTCCTCTGCCCGCAGGAAGGTCATTAGGGAAAAGGACAACATGACGAGCTGTGTGTGTGTGTTTTATTTATTTATTTATTTATTTATTTATTTTTAACTCTGTCATGAAGTTAAACCTTGATCAACCCAAATGGAGAAGGTTACAGTATATTGACAAACGGATATTTATTGCCACACTTTGTCTGTATACATTATATACACACACATCACATGAAACATTAGACATGAGCACTGTACTGTAATTTACGCCATATTGTTTATATTAAGTGTTTATATTATGCTATAAGCATGCACCGCTCAGGTTTCGGACAAATCGCCGCCTGAACAACATGTCATGTACATTTTCGCTCCTCCAGACCACAGCCATCTCATGTTTTCATCTCCATCTGCAGGGCCTTTAGCAAAGAGGATTATGTCCTCACTGTGTTTACCATAAATCTGTAATTAGCTGACTTTAAGTGCTCTCCACTGTAGGCGCTGTTGAAAGAGCGTGCCAAAGCACAGGACTCGGGACCTGTCAGCGTCCTCCTCCACGACGCACCAGCTGCTTCCTAAAGCCACTGCGATGGCGAAGCTTTATTACGGCGCTCTGCTCTTAACGGGAAGGGATTCAGTAACCAATGCATTCTGTAAACATGTGACGCGAGTGATTTATTTAACAATATGGATTAATAAAAAAAAAAAAAAAAGTCATAAGTTTTTAATGGCTAGATGTCGACATATTGGGTTTTATTTATTTATTGTTGTTTTAACGGATTTAACAGATGTTGCATATTTAATATACAGAGGAATCATGGCATACAAATTTAGTTTGCTCTGGAGCCGAGTTCTTAAGATTAAAATACATATTGCGAAACGTAATAATCCGTTTGAGCCACCCAAAAATATTACCAATGTTACAAAAAACATGCGAAATCTCACGTAACTTAACCTTCAGTCCTCCAAACATACTTCTGGTCAAAACACTCCTTCGGAAGGCTTTTTCTTTGTCCATGTTATCAGGTGTAAATTTTATTCAAATCTGAAGTTTTTATAGCAGGGGATTTTTTTTAGACAACAGCCATGATGATGTAAAGCAGGCTTGACTCTTCACAGTGATACTGGAGTTCCTGAAGCGTTTGGTTAAGGACGGGTCTGTGCCTCGGTGGTTCTTGGGTTGCTTAACCATCCAAACCAGCTGAGGGTGATTTTTAGTATAACTTGTACCCAATAACTTGTACTCGGACCCAAATGTTGGCAGTTGTTTAGAAGTGGCTCCAGAAGAGATTTTGCCATCCTCGTTCTCAGATCTGGACTGAACTCCTTGGAATTTGCCCCATTGTACTGTGTGTTGGTTAGAGTGCTGTCAAACTCTTTTTATGCTTTTTATGCTGTATAGAGAAACGACCAGCTGAGTCATTCAGGATCGGTGACAGGAAATTGACAGGTACTGTATTGGGCATGGCAAATTTAAAGCTATTTCAGGACTAAGTAATTATTGGGCTAAAATGGGTTCATGTATTACGGCGCTGTATGTATAATTGTAAGGCTGTTGATTTCAGGAAACTAAAAGTTGATTCAAACTTGTGCACCAAATTACTTCTATTTCTACTTTAATTCATGCTATACAATCAATCAACATTTATTTATATAGCACCTTACAGCAAGTGCTTTACAGGATTAAAAAAACAAGATATCAATAAAATAAAACAGAAAAAATTATAAAATGATAACACATGAAACTAAAAATATTAAACAGCATTCTAAATAAGTGCCTCTTACGTTTAAACTGCTTTAAATAGAAAAATGACAAAAGATAAATGGCATTAAGATAAAAGTACACACACAATTATAAAAGACATATGATGTTATGATCATATAATCAATAAAAATATATATTCTAGGAAATAATTCGTGTAAAGAAGTCCTCAACGTTGCCACAACGTTAACGTTTGTAAACTTTTTGAATCTTGCTGTAGTCGACTATTTGTTTCTATTTGTTTTTGGACGGTGGTTCTCGAAGCCAAGGAGTTTTTTTTTATTATCCCCCCCCCCCCCCCCGCATGATCGTCACAACCCTTGTAATCAACATAATTGCATTTTAGAGGTCCAGGTGCCAAAGTGAACTGAGACAGTGGAAAGTCCAGAAATGGAAATTTGATCTGAAAAAAACAAAAAAAAAAACAATAAGTACTGATGAGGTGCGTAGGATTGATTTTTACACTTTGAAGTGGTCCTTGGCAACAAAACGTTTTGAGGGCCGCTAATTAAGACCACGTCATGAGTTCAGTCTGAATATTGTATAAAGCAACAAACGAGCACATTACTCATTTGTTGCTTGTTTGGTTTTTATTTCCTGAAAGAAGTTGAACCTTTTTTTTTTTTTTTTCCCTTTCTCTGCCTGCTTTGTACTGTACACCCAAAAATTCCACTACACCTAGTGATCATTAGGGACAGGAATCACCAGGGACCGGTCGATTACGATCTCACGTTGCCTAGGTTAGTATCGCGATTCTGTTAGTATCACAATGTTACTGTATAATTGTTCTATTCAGTGTATTTTAAATCAGCTCGCCACCTGCAGGCTTATAGAGGAACGACAACATTTTACCACCTCAAATGCAAACAGATATATATGTAAAAATGATTTAAAAAATAATAATAATAAAATAAAAATGTGATTATGGAATCAGTGGAGTATTACATAAATTGCCACACACAAGCAATTTCCCCCCCATATCTATTGCTCACCACAGGGAAATGTACTTTATATTTTATTATTATGATTATTATAATTATATATATTTTATTTATATTATTATTTATTTCTTATTAATAGTCTTTTATTTTAAGGTCACGGGCAGTTGTCTAAGTATTTCACTGCATATCGTACTGTATATGACTGTGTATGTGACAAATAAAATTTGAATCGAATTTGAATAAAACTGAGCTGATGGTTACAGGGGTACAGGTTAGACTTACCAGATTTGGAATCAGAAAGAACCCTAAGCGTCTAATTCACTCTATTTTAAATGTTTTAGACAGAACAGGTCCGAGTGCTGATGTTGAAGTAGCTTGTGTTTCATTATTGTTTTTTTTTTTTTCCATCTGTCCATAATCTCTTTCATAATCATAATGTGTTACAATATCGTTACTAAATCCTAATCAGACCCTAACAGCTGTTTCAGCAGAATCGCTCCTTTAATTGTGTCCATGTTCTCGTTAGCGCACCACAGTGCTAGCTGCTAGACCAGTTCAAACAACCCATTTCAGTCATGTGCTCAGACAGCAGGCTTGGGCTTGTTTTCTCCTAAACCTTGGATGGTCAGGAAAACTGAAACTATGTACCGCACTGTACTGTACGTTGCAGTGAATCCCAACATTCAGCCTCATTTAAAGCCTTCTTCGGCGAAAAGGAAGTTGCCGCGTCGTTTCCTCTTGCTGAGGTTTTTTTGGCGCTCAGAGGATGTGGAAAAGCCGAGGTGGTGCGGAGTGCTCTGGGTTCATGGTCATGCATCCAGGCCTTTGTAATGACTAAATGAGAGCGAGGGATTTTCTAGCCATCCGTACACTCCTACAAATGCACAGCATAAAATTTCCCACAGCGTGCAGGATTCTCATGGAGAGATGGAAAGATTGCACGGTGTTGCATCTCCTGGGCGGATTATCCACGGCAGCTGAAACGGATGTTCATTTTCCGTCCCTCTCTTTTGTCTCGGTTTCTGACTAATGCTGAAACGTAAGACGAGGCTGTTGCGGTGAGACTGAATAGGTAGCGTTATGTGGGTGAGGCCTCATTCGTTCCACTAAAACTTAATAACGTATAGCTGATTGATTTAAACCAGGAAAAAATGTTCTTGTAGCTAAAGAGTGGTTTCTGTTACGAGTAGGGACGGGAATCATGAGGGACCGGCTGATACGATATCATCATGAAACCTGGGTGCCGATTCAATTTGTATTGTGTCACGCTTCTATAAATATCCTGATTTGATCATAATAAAAACATAAACTCTCTAATAAATTACTTTTTTTTTGTTAAAAAAAAAAAAAAGAAAAAAAAAAGAAATGACTTTTTATTTTTAAAATTGTGAGATCTCGCCACGGTATTCATATAAGCGTGAGCCAGCACATGTTCTCGCTTTCTATCCATCTATCTATGCATTTATTTATTTATTTCCCCCTGTATCACGATTGATCCACCTTTCTGTATTATTTTTTTTTTTGCGCATCCCATTTCCTTTTTTAAATTTTTTTATATATATATATTCTCCTCCTCATTTTTTCCCCCCTGCTTTATGTTCTTTTAGGGGCTGAATGTGTGCATAGTTTAGAGTGCGCCACCTGTAGGATTATTGAGGAATAGCAATGTTTTTTGACCACGTCAAAAACTACAATTAATAAACAAATAATTTTTTGAGGGAGTCAAAAGAGTTGCGATACGTAACTAAATCTAAAAATTTTTTTCTTCTTGGTGTTCACCAGCCGTTGGGATCTATTTTGTTGCATTACTGTCACCTTCGGGTCTCGATCTCCCTCATCTTTCAGTTTAAATCCTCTGTTTTACTCTCGCCACTGTTAAGAAACTCATCAAAGACTTTCTTCCTTGTCATCTTTCTACATTTTCTTTGATATTTTTTTTACAATGTTCTCAATTCCGCAATGTAACCAAACATAACAAACATAACTGAATCGATTTCGAACACTGAGTATCTGTGCACTGTTTAGCAACAGGCCATCTGGTAATATTGTTGACTTTTTAAAATTTATTTATTATTGTTACTCCTGTCCTCATTTAGTCCAACCCAAAAAAATTAATCTTTATTTTATTTTATTTATTTATTTTTGATCAAGACTAGCCTAACTCGCTCTCTCAGACCACTCTTATCACCCCCCCCCCCCCCCAACCCCCGCTATGATAATAAAACGTGAGTAGACAACGTGGCGTGAAGAAATGTACGTCCTCCAGCTCCCGCGTTGCCTTGCCGGGTTTATTGGGGCAGAAGGAGTCACAGCTGTCCTCCCTTCAGGGCCTGGAGATGAAAGCTGATTCCTAAAGAGAGAGACAGAGAGACAGAGGGATGATGTGTCTCCTGTATAATGTATAAGACACCACGCTTTGAGGTGCTCCATTCAGCTCGTACTTGCACAGCACTTTGGGGAACCGGTTGGTCATTATTGTATTGATCTTGAATAAAAACCTACGAAGGAGACCCACTTTACTGAGCCAGAGCCGTCCCCCAGTTTTGTGATCTCATCTTAATCACGCTCTTTTCATTATAAAGCTACAACTTTATAAACCGGGTTTGAAAACCATCGACACCTCTACAGTTCCGACTACAGCAGCACTGGGTTTTATGCAGACCGTATTTTTAATATTATAATCGACGTCAGCGCTCGCGTCCGAGTCTCTCCACTTCGGCTCGCGGGTTGTTTGCATTTGGTCGCAGTCCAGCGTAATGCTAACAAGCTTATGAGATTAGAAAGTCACAAATCATTCCGAATAACAGCGAAAGCCAAGTGCAGAGTCTGTAATCTACCGCATGGGATTTACACACCAAGATTGAGGAGAGTGTGTGTGAGTGTGAGTGTGGGAGCTCAAGGTCTATCCATTTCCATGATTCTGCTAATAGAAGATCGAGTCAGGGCTCGATGAGATGATGAGAGAGCACGTCGCGTGCCAAAATCGTTCCTTTAACAAATTGAAATAGCTCGGGTTTGCTTAATCAGAATAATCAGATTTGCAGTTGTTACTCATAAATTATTTATTTATTTATTTATTTTAAGTATTTGCCCCCTGTTTTTTTTTTTTTTTTTGCATATTTCTGACAGTTAAATGATTGAGATCATCAAACATTACGCAAAAGAGACCTGAGTAAATGTAAAAATGCAGTTTTTAAATAATGATTTTTTTTTTATTATTTAAGGGAAAAAACTGCTGGGCCCTGTGTGAAAAAGTAATCCCCCCCCTCCTCATGTAAAATCATAAACAAACTCTTGGAATGATTTTATTTTATTTTTTTGGAAACCAGATTTCACTTGCCACACCCAGGCCTGATTACTTCCAGACCTGTTGAATCAAGAAATCACTTAAATGGAACCTGTATGACAAAGTGAATCACGCTAAAAGACCTGTATTTTTTCTTTACTTATAATATAATAAAAATGGAATATAAACTTAGATTGATCTTATTCATTTAAGTGCGACACATACGAAATCGTCGGCTGTGACCGGTGGGAGAGACGGTGTACGGTATCGCTCACATGACCAGTTTGTCTCCTCATTAAAAGCCTGAGCTCTTCACTCTCCTGTGGTTATACAACGCTGCGTTAGTATCAGGCCTAGAATCAGATTAACCAGCGTGTCCCCCTCGCCCCCCCTCCCCCTCCCCGTGTGGGTTTTTGCGCGCTTAAATTATTAGCATCGTCGTGCTATTTTCAGAGCGTGTGACTCTCTTCTGTTCTCTTGCAGGCTCCTTCGCTCCTGTAATCCTCTCCGCATTGCAATATTAAGCTCTTCCTGTTTCCACAGAGCCCTCGGGGTGATTACCCAGTTTTCCCCTCGTCTGCTAAATACAAAAGCGCTTGAGCGGAGCCCTGCTTAGCCACTTCCCTCCTGTCCTCTTTTTTTTTTTTTTTTAAGTTTAAAGTGCACCAAAATACAACACTAGGACTATTTTAGGATAAGAGTTGCACATCAGATTATTTTTTTTAATTGATCGTTTTTAAGTCACGAAAACTAAAAAAAAAAAAATTCCTTGTCTTCTTTCTTTTTTCTTTTTTCTTCTTCCTGTGTGAAATCCGAACGTGAGTGTGGGTTTCATTTGAGGAAAAGAAAAAGGCCTGAGAGTTTTATTTTGGCCAAATCTGCCCCCTGCCTTCACCCTTCACTGCAGCCTGCCCAACACACACACACACACACACACACACACACACACACACACACTCCTCATTCGCACACATTCAGGAAGCCGGCGTCGCTGCCAGAAGCGTTCTCTCTTTCCGGGAATCGGACCCGCGGGCCTGCTGCGGAGTGGGCCGGCACTGACGCGAGAACCATTGTTCCCCACGTCGTGGAGGGGAAGGAACAGCAACAAAAACAAAAACCACCCATGGAAGGAGCAGAAAGAGAGGGATGGGATTGGGGGGGGGGAGGAGGAGGACAAGACGTCCGAGCTATTTCTGTTAGAGAGGCTCCTCCAGTGCGCGCGCGCACACACACACACACACACACACACACACACACACACACACACACACACACACAGAGCATTCCTGCACTCTTATGATTAGATAGCTGACCACTCAGCCTGCCTTATATATTGTCGCTAATTGCTGTATTCTGTGTTGCCGTTTGTGATCTCATATCAGCTGAAGTTACAATGTAACGAGTTTGTCTTCATTCTGATTGGCCAGAAGGTGTCGAGCGATTTTTCTGTGAAAGTGCGTTTGGATGTAGCAGGTTTAATGCTAATGTTAATGTCTCTCTAAGGCATCATCGTCTCTATAGCAACTATAGCTTAGTATAGTATAACTATAGATAGTGTGTGTGTGTGTGTGTGTGTGTGTGTGTGTGTGTGTGTGTATACTCTGTACTAAGTTTAAAGTGTTCCTTTAATCCGCGTCACGTTGGACGCGTCACGTCCTACTATATAACGCGTCTTTTTGTTTTGCTCATCCAGAGTATTTCCTGATTAACGGTCACGATACCCGAGTCAGGCCAAGTGGGCGAAGTAATTGCGCTCTTGCGCAGTACAGATGTGATTTCCAGATGTTTATGCAAATTTCTCCCAAGCAGTGCATCAATCCCTTGCATGTTTCCATTTAGGTTGTTTTTTTTTTAAAGAAGCATCCAAAAAAAAAAAAAAAACACACTCATGCGCGCACACTTAGATCTATGGGCAACTCTGATATAGAACGAACAATCACTTCAGTTGACTTTTCAAGTCATATCTTACGGCCGTGACGGAAGCCAACGTCATGCAGTAGTCATGGCAACAAAGCGACGCCACTCAGGTTGTGCACTTCGGCACCGCGTGATCAGCAGCTCATTGCACATGTGAATTTCATGAAATTTTCTGAGCGGCAGTTACCTTATTTGCTTTATTACAATTTTGTCTTCAAATAAATCAATTATTAGACTCATGTCGACTATCAGATAATCTCCTGCTTCTTTTCTCTTGGCTCACATGCTCTTCACAAGCTTTATTTTTTGTACTAAAACAACCCTTTTGTGTGTGTCTTTCAGGTTTCCCAAAAAACCAACCAGGTGAGTCAAGAGCAGCTTCCTTCCTCCATCCTCCGCCAAAATCGTCCAGCATCCAACTGCTATTTAAAGAGAAGAATAGCGAGCGCGAGGGGCCGAATGCTCATGCCGTCACGTCGATGAGACGGCGATAAGGACGGGCTGAGTCACAGGGCTGTGGGGTTTTAAGCACGTAGACACAGCACTGATGGCGAGATAGCGCAGACGCAGGGGCGCTGCGTCACAACAAAGACTCGCTCGCTGCCGCACGCTCGGGATTACGAGCCGACATGCAGCTGTTTAACGTGCTGGCCGAAAGGTTTATGTATAGAGCAGATTTAAAGGAAACTTGTTAACAAGGTGTTTCGGGAGGCGCGAACCGCCAGAACAGCTCAGTGAAGATTTTTACAATTTTCTCAAACTGTTTTCGTACCGAAGAGATAAACAACAAAAGTTCGTCTATCAGGTTACAAGATGAGATAACCTGCCAGTCTCTCTCCAGTTAAATGTGGACTAGGACTTAGTGTTTGTATGATTTACAGTCGCATGAGGTCAAAGTAAGGTTTAGATATCAACCTGGATCAGATCAGGGACTAAATATCAGGAAACAGTACCGAATTTACAATTGATTTTGTTTACTTGTAGAAATATTCTCTGAATTATTGTAACTTATTTAACAATGCATGTGTTGATGAAGGGTTTATTTTATTTGTGTGTGTGTGTGTGTGTGTGTGTGTGTGTGCAGACCAGGAAGTATTCTCAACAAGGACCACCCTCCAGACAAGAAGCCCAAGAGTGAGAAGGTGTCGGTGCTTACTGGACATGACTTTGACCCCACTGGTAAGGAATGACAAAACCGCACTGAGTTTTATCGATTGATTTATTTTGATTTGTTGTTTTGAAGCGGTTTTGTTCCCTACGGAATCAGTTTCATTCAGTTTAAAAGTAAAACAGGTGAAGAACGAGTGACGGAGTGATACAATATAAGAAACGAGATTGCCTGCTCACAGACAAAAATCAACTGGTCCCGGGGACAAGTGTGCTCGGAAACGGTTTCCGGACCTCAGTGAGAAAACGCCCATAAAGGCACAATGTTTAGAAAGTCGGGTATCAGATTACGCTGTGCAATAAAATCCTCTATATAATAAAATTTATCGCGAGGTAATAATCCCGTCCTGAATCAGACGCCGTCTCATGTGCAGACAAAGTGGCCGAGTCACACACGAGCGCGAGTGCGTCATATCTGTACCGCTGTGAATAAGATGAAACAAAAAAAAAGAGGTGGTGATTCAACAAGCTGAAATTTTTTTTTCAGTATTTTGTACTTGAATACGAATATTAAAAGTTTAGATAGTGATGAGAAAACATGAATAACAAACAGAATCGTTGTAAATTTTGGTATTTTTCAACAGAGAGGAAAAATGTTTAGTTTCACAAATGTACATAACGTATACTAATTAGCTTAAGACGCCAAGAGTATAAAGAAACCAAGTTGCTGTAACTCCACCGTTAAAAACCTAAAACCCTCTTGCCTTTAGAAAACGTGATAATGTGATGTTTCGGATGATATTTGAAATCGTACTGAAATGAAAAATTAATCATGTGAATGACACATTAAGTATGAAAACGCGAATTAATGTTAAACTGTTCAAATGAAAACATAAAGTAATATCAAAATAAGCACGACAAAATTCAAAATGAAACGAACGTTGTTAAGCGTTACAAATGTTACTAAATGGTTATTCGCAACGATGCACAATAACACTATTACTACTATTGATTGAGCACAAAAATATATAACGTCCCAAACAGGTACGCGGAAAAAAATTCTACATTTTATCCACTTTTAAAGATTTAAGCATGAAAATGCAAAGAAATGCAAAGAAATATTTTCTTTTATTTTTTTGTATTAAGGACAAACACATAACATAATTAAACAGTTGTGCATGAGCATCGTCAATAACACTATTAAACAGTTAAGCATGACATGAATATCATTAATCAGGAACACAAAAGGTTAAGCACGAAAATAAAAAAGATTAATCGTTTAATGACAAATCTACAAAAACAGGACATGGCATCATTAAACTGTTTAAAAAGCATGAAATCGCATAATATCCTCAAACGCATAATGTTATAAAATGGTTAAGAATAAAAATGTGAAATAACCTTATTAACCAGCTAAGCGTGAAAAAGGAAAATTAGAAAAGTTAAAAAAAAATGCAAAAGAAACAAACCAATCCTAACTCATTAAACATGAAAAATGCAACCAGACAGGTTAATAACAGGTTAAGCACAAGAATGTAAAAGGTTATTAAAAGGTCAAGCGCGAGAATGAACGTTTATTAACCAGTCAAGCATGAAAACACAGAATTACATTATTAGCCAATTAAGCACAAACAAACAAACAAAAAAAAACAGTCATTTTTATTAATCAATCAATTAAGTACTTAAAACAGCAGACAGCATTTTTACTCCGTCTTGTTTCCAGTTACAATCAATTAACAAATATTTAGGTGTGTTTTGCATATTCTTAAGTATAATACGAGAGGTGTTCAAGTCAAACCGGTAAATGAAGGTTGACATTTACAGAAGCGCGGTGCGGTGATGAGACTCCTCGTAGCTGCAGTGAAACATTTGAACATTTTAAAGAAGTCTGTGCTTCCGGAACGACGATCCTGGCCGAGGTGAGCTCGGGTCTCACTGCAGTCGTCCCTGCGAACGTCCAGCAAGTGAAAATCGACGTATAACTCGTCACTTGTCAAGAAACTCGGTTATTGCTTGGCGCATTAATAAAAGAGTTCCTGGGAGGCCAGGGTTTCAAATGTGAGGCAGGGAGTTTGATCATAATCATGGCTTCGGCGTACTGAGAAAACCTCGATGGTATCCAAGCACTAGTGTGAAGTGCATTAGTGTAGCAGGAGATTATATATAGAGAAATAGAGGGAGTTTTTACTCTTATAACTGTGTTCTGTTATTCTGCACAATCAAAAGTCCCAGTTTGACTTGTACGCCTGTCGTATAACATGGTGACCATGTCATGACTTGCTTCCTGCTGCTTAAAAAAAAATTTTTTTTTTGCTTTTCTGCTTCCTAAAAATATGCCTTTTTTTTTTTCGAATCCTCAATCTATTTTGCTTACATCACCATCATCCTTATTTTCTCCACATTTGTTTTTGTTCGTGTGTGTGTGTGTGTGTGTGTGTGTGTGTGTGTGTGTGTGTGTGTGTGTGTGTGTGTGTGTGTGTATGTATATACCTGTGCGTGTCCGTGTCCTGCATGTATCCCCGCTGTCAGAGCTGCCCGTGCAGAGTGTAGGGCGAAGGTCCGAGTCGTGTGGTAAGAGCTCACTGAAGGCCGCTGCCGTGGGTGTGTGACCGTGTGTGTGTGTGTGTCTGCCGTGGTGTTCCTCTCTCACTCACTCACTCACTCACTCACTCACTCACTCACTCACAGTTTCACTGTACTCTGTTTGAATTACTGGGATTTGTCCTGGGATAATCTGGGATTCATACTGTATGTGACATATGTGGTGATTCATGTTCAGCTGCTGTATATTTCATTCTAAAATGCTAACAATAACAACAACAACAAATGAAAACCAGTGGGATTAATTATCATAACTTCAAGACTTTCAAGATGTGTCATGCTAATTTCATTCTTCAGCATTCAGCAATCATAGGGAGAATTTTTTTTTTTTTTTTCAATTTTTTTCCCCCCCTGACAATTATGCTGACTGGTTTATTTAAAAGCACATACTGGTTCTGGATCAGTGGTTTTTGAACTGACTGGTGGAACACATTATGCATGAGTGGAGTGCCACCTCGGAGCCTCTTACTAACCTGCCTGGCTGTTTGTGGTGTCGGTTAAAAGGGAGAATCTAACCTGGGGATTACACTGCAGTGCTGTACGTCAATGATGAGATGATTAAATTAAATTATTATTATTATTTTTTTGAATAAATTTTAAATAAAATCACTGTGCTGTATTTTAAACATTTAATACACAAACCATGCTGTTACATTTTGTCTTCCTTTTTACTCGCTAATAAGCCATGCTGATTTCAGATTTCCTTTGATCAAATATAAAATAAAATATTTCGGCTAGGCTCATGATATTGCCATTAAAAAAAAAAAAAATTTCCCCCTATGCGCACATTCACAATTGATTTGAAGTGAAGCAGTCAAGTCAAGATGTGCTTGATTGGAAGCGAGTCTACTGAGAAGGAACGGAAGGGCTCGTGTTACAGGGCATCCCGGATCGTCTGTTAAACACTGAGGAGGCAGTGCTGTGCTGTGGCCTGGCCTTGTGTGCCTGCCTATGAAACGTACAGGAATCACTGGGGTTTATTGATGCAGCAGGATGAATTGTGTGTATGAAGTGTATCGAGCTTTACAAAAGTGCATTCCGCTCAGATTCAGCTTCAAAGTTCGTCTGCCAGGATAACGACCCGAAACATATAGCGAAGAATAGAATATATATTTTTTAGAACAATCTGATCATTTTGATTCATACACATTCACATTTCAAACTTCAATAATTCTTTTGATTGTGCAAAGCTGCTTCGCGACAGTCAACTGTTAAAAGCGCTATACAAATAAAAAATTTAACTGAATAAACAACCAACGGTCACCCGACCTCAACCAAGTTTCAGAGGTTCAACCCTGTTTTTCACAAGACATAAGTGAAGGCAGAAAAGCTACGTTTACACTGTCAGTCAATTCCGATTTTTTGCTCCTATGTGACACATATCGGATATTTTCTATGTCCATGTAAACAGGAAAAAAACGCATGTATTTCGAGATCGGTTTCAGGCCTCCTTCATATGTGGAAATAAATCAGATATAAATCAGATATGTGCTAATGTGATTGTCGTGTAAACAGACAGAACGGATTTTCTGAGGCATTGCGTTCTGTACGTCATTAAAACTGCGACTTCTTCACGGTTTAATTACGTAATCAGGGACACTGAGGCGCTGCTCATCCCAAACAGATACGCTAGTGTGCGGTAGCCAGCACCTGTTGCAAGCCACCAGAGAGCGAACCCGACACGTCTCGAACCCAGATGTTCCTCTGAATGCTTGAGGACACAATAAATGAAGCATATGCGCAGGCTGCTATGATGCCCTTTTCCTCCTTCTCCGTTTCGCAAACTTTGCGTATATCGCAGAGCATCAAGCATATTTCGCCGTTGTCCATCTTGGCTAGTGTGTAGTGCAAGAACCTCCGTTTAAGTATGCACGATGTTTCAGACAGTATGGCAAGTGTAAACACTTGAATCGGATATGGGTTATAGTTGAAAGAACGTGTAAGCAGACGGTCAGAAGAATCAGATATAGGCAACAAATCAGAATTGGGCATCGAGACCTGCAGTGTAAATGGGGCTAAAGACCTACGAGCAAGCGGCAACTGAAGGTGAAAACATCCTCTCGAGGCGATGTCCGTTAATTCTAGATGAGGGTTTGTATGCAAATATATATATATAAAAAAAGTAAACAATCCTAATATTCATGATGGTTAGTTAATCAGCTTGTGGCAAAAAAAGAAAGGATTTAATTCCTACATTTTTTTTTTTGCTAAACCCTTCGAATTAAAGCCGAATATGTTCACTTTGCTCACATCTTGATCGCTGCATGTCAGATCCGTTGTGATACATAGAGGCAAAATTCCGGATTTGTTCCTATACTTATAGACCTGACGCTACACATCTGCTCGTCAGCCAATCATGTGGCAGCAGCGCAGTGCGTGAAAAGAAGCCGAGATCATGATCTTTGATCTTTGTGTGGGAGTTGGTGCTGAATATGTTTGAGTATGTTTGGCTCACAAAATAATTGCCACATGCTCAGGTTTTAAACTGAATACGCAGTAGTTATACGGTTGCGCGTAGAGACGTTGGTACACTTTCAGAGCGTGCATCCGTTACCTTTAGAGCCACAAATCGGCACGTAGGAAGTGAAACGCTGTTGATGTTCGAGTGAACTGTCCAGTTCGGGTGTTGCTCGGACGTGTTTAAGTGCAGGCGTTGACCAGCTTTATTCTGTGACCTCAGTGCAAGATGGAAGTGTGATTTAGGTCAGACGCAGTCATGAAAGTGAACATTTTATAGGGGTGTGTGAATGCTTCTGCTTCATAGATGATGTGTGTGTGTGTGAGAATGCGGATGGATGATGCATTTAGAGCGGTTCAGTACCGTTCAGATTTTCCACAGTTCTACAGTGTGAGCCAATAAAATCATTAGGAGTGTCAGGCCACGCCCACTTCACACAAACTGACAGGCATGTACTGTAGGTGTGTGTCCCATTTGTGCTCATTGGGATTGTCTGTTTGGCTACAAGTCGTTACACTCATCTATGACCGTTTATAAGCGTTACTTTTTAATACATATATATTCTCTCTCTCTGTCTGTCTGTCTCTCGCAGGGCTCGTTCAGCGGTGTGTGATCATCCAGAAGGATGAGAACGGTTTCGGGTTCACGGTGAGCGGGGACAACCCGGTGTTTGTCCAGCTGGTTAAAGAAGGTGAGCTTTTTTAGTGCTTGAGAAAGCACTGAGGATGAGCAGAGGCGCACTCGTTCCTCTGTTTATTCAGTTATTCACACGGAGCTGCATGAATAAGGACTGAAGTAACGATCACGGGTTATTAGCCTAAGTTTAATTTCATGAGGATTCACATACAAGTGCATGATTATTGATTGATTAGATCTACACTAATCGATAGCAAACAACCTTTCCTTTCATATTTATAAGCAAATATTATATTATTGAATATATACCACTTATACAGTGGTACCATTTAAAATTATCGCCTTAAGAACTTCGCCTCGGCATACGACCGCTGACTTGAAAGTCCGGGAGCCTTTCAAAACTTGTTGCTGTACAAAATCTAGTGAAGGTGCAGCACTATGGGTCTTAAGAATGGTAGCATGAAGAAAATGGAGCCACTTTTTGTTTAATTCTTAAAGCAGTCGGTACCAAGAGGAATCATCAGAGAAACCAAGGTTTCATTTAATTTACGTTTACTTCCTATTGTTAAACAACAATGACAGTTGTTAAATTTTTTTAATGAAACTGTATTGAATTGAACTTCATATATATATATATATGTCTTTTCCAAATCGTTTGACTGTTTTTAAATGCAAAAATTATGGTTATAGTGTTGGAAATTGGTAATATTGGTAATATTTTTGGGTGGATAAAACGGATTTATTTGCATTTACATTATTTTCTATGGAAAAATTTGTTTTGCAATACATATTAAGAACTTAAATTTATATGCCGAGGTACCTCTGTACTTTCCTTTCCATCTCTGTCCCCTCTGTCTCTCCTCTGTCGTAATCTTTCTCTCTCTTTCTCTGGTTAGATGGAGCTGCTATGCGAGCTGGTGTTCAGACGGGTGATAGAATTATTAAGGTAAGCCTTTTCTGTACATCTGTTTAATAATGAATGATTAAATTGTATTAGTTAATATAAACCTTATTATTAATGGCAGATTTATTTAAGACGATCCTCAAGCTGTAGAAACCAATCAGATCGCATTAGTGATTAGTTTTTTAAAAAATTATTATTATTAAATGTGTACAGCTCACTGCTCACCCTTCTGGCAGATTATAGTAATGCGCCAACATGATGTCTGGTAACTGCCTGCGATATCATTGTATATAATTATTTTGTTTTGTTTGGCATTACAGGTTAACGGGACGCTAGTAACACATTCCAATCATGTAGAAGTGGTGAAGCTAATCAAATGTAAGTGTGTCATTTATGCTTTATGAAGAACAGCATATACATGGATATTATTATTATTATTTCTCATTGTGTGTTTGTGTGTGTTTTAAAGCGGGTTCATACGTGGCTCTGACGTTGCTGGGGAGACCCCCGGGCCTCCCACAGATCCCCTTATCAGAGGGAGAGGGAGATGGAGACCCGATCAGCTCCCTCAACTCTCCTCACTCCCCCGGACTCACTGTGCCCGAGCGCTCATCCTCTTCTTCGACCTCTCCCTCTGACCGCATCATCTCCCCAACATGGGTAAAAACACACATATTTCTCTCTCTCTCACGCCCACTCTCTTTCTCCAACTGTGTTTGTTTCTCTGTCTGTTCTCCATATTGTCAGATTATGACCTCATTTCCTCACATATGTACCGTCTCCAGCTCTCAATTCCTCTTTCACTAATCCCAAGCTTTTTTTCATATATTCGTTTCTTTGATTATTTGCCATTTCAAGTAAGTCTCCTGCCTGTGGGTCAGACCGTCCCTCCAGTCGCACTTGATTCTGTGTTACACTGTACTGGACCTAAGCTCAATTTAAGTTGTGTTTGTGTGTGTGTGTGTGTGTGGTGTTTTAGGAGGACGGCAGCGGAGTGTTTAATCAGAAAGTCGACAACCTGCAGAAGATGCTGATGAAGGAGCAGCAGGACCTCCAGGTCAGTGTCGCGTTAGATTCGTTAAGATGTGTCCTGTGTTTTTTCCCCATGTCGGTGTGTGTGAATGTTGTACATCGTTCCGTATGACATGTTTTATTAATATCTTAAAACGAGTGATAAAACAGTGAGTGTGTGGGTGTGGCAGAGCTCCGTTTATTGTATTGTGATGACTGCGCATTCAGATCTGTTTTGTTTTTCTGTTTTGTAATCATTCATCTTCCAAAAAAAGAAAAACATACACATCACACTATACTCTCAAATTATTATTTATACTTATTTATTTTTTTGTGAAGAAAGACATTGTGACATGGAAAAAATCGAACCGAGTCGTTCTTAATGCCCGACACATTGAGTGCGTGTCACTTTAAGCGACATAATACAAGCACATGGTGTGATTCTTGCACATTTTCACATCCTCTTCTGTGGGAACGGGTTATCTCTCGCTCACACACACTCGAGGATGCATCGTCACACACTGATGGAGCTCTTCACAGCAGCTGTTCCTCTGTATGTGGATCGTAGGCTATGAAGGAGGAGTACAGCAGAAACCCTACAGCGAGACTACTGAAGGACATCCAGGAAGCGCAGAAGCACATTCCTCTGCTCCAGGGCCAGCTCAGTAAAGCCACCACGCCTGGACAGGTACCGCCGCAGACATCGTCTTCACGTCGCGTCACGCCCCTGCTGTACTTTCATCTAACGTTTTTTTAACATGGTACAATGTGTGTGTGTGTGTGTGTGTGTAAAGGATGGCCTGCTTTTTCCAAGACCGGGAGAAGGAGATGCAGAGGAAGGAGGACGGCTTAGAGACGTAGACGCCTCTCCATCCTGGCCGTTTGACTCCGAGTCACCCATGAACAGCAACTCGACACCGGTTAGCGCCACAACAACACTGCATTCTTTCATTTTTCTATTCTACATCAGCAGGCTGTATTTATTTTAAAGATGTACAGCGGTACCTCGGCATATGAATTTCTTCGTATCCTTCATAAGGTGAGAATTTGTATTGTGGAACACATTTTCCCATAGGAAATAATGTAAATGCATATAATCCGTTCCAGCCACCCAAAAATATTTCCAACACCTTATTTATATATTTTTTTGCATGTAAAAACAATCAAAATTTTTAGAAAATATGAAATAAACAGGCATTAAACCTCACCTAACCATAATTTATGATTCCCCTTGGAAACGGCTGCTTTAAAAACCAAACTGAAAGTGGCTCAGTTTTCTTCTTGCTAACATTGTTGAGTCCCGTGATGCTGTCTTCACTAGGTCTTGCACAGGCTTCATATGCCGATGTAAACTTGTTGTAAAAATTTCAGTTCTTAAGGTGAAAATCCTTGAGGCGGTCTGTTTGTATATCGAGGTACCACTGTTCTCTGGTAATGTTCTTCTACAGACTTCACTGTACGTAGGGCCTCACATGTGTTTAACATTTAACATAACCATGTCCTGTGCCATCAGGTGACGCCCTGTACGATCCCAGAAAGCCCGTACCAAAGAGACACACCGTGCAACAGCCCAAAGTCAATGCCGCGCGCCAACCTCAACTCGTACCCGTCTCACGATGGCGAGGACGTCGTCGACCTGGTGAGAGCACGCTGCCTTTCTCCTCACGTTCCTCTTCATTTCCGTAATAGTCTTCTAATTAGCTTATCACATCAACAGGACTATCAGTTCAACGTGGGAAGCCCGATATCCCGTCTGCCACCTCCCATCATCGGCGCGGAAGACGACGACTTTGTCAACGACCAAGAGCAGGTGAGGACTTCAGACGTCTTCTCAGGTCGATGAATCGGATTTCCTTTTACAGCGCGTTCACTGTTGAATTTGTGTGGCAGATGAACGGCCAGTGTAGCTGTTTTCAGACCATCGATCTGCTGAAGACTCGGCCGGCGCATCTCGCAGCCTTCCTGCACCACGTGGTCTCCCAGTTTGACCCTGCACCTCTGGTAAGAACCCAAAACCTCAGCATTTTCTTTTTAGGGTGAGGAGGGTCTTTAAATCCGTGCTACAGGCGTGATATTGTGGCTTTCCCCGCTCTAGCTGTGCTACCTCTACGCCGAGCTCTACAAGCAGAGCAACTCCAAAGAGACACGGCGGATATTCGGGGAACTCCACTCCACCTTCATGGACCGATCAGCGGTGAGTACACAGACGCACACTCGAAACATATTCATTTAAACACAAAAATCTCAGTGTGATCGCTCATCACGACTCATTTTATCTTTCGCTTTCACTCAGCAACTGAAAGTAGCGGTTCCAGACTCGATCTCGGCCGACATGGGTAAGCACACGCCGTCACGTTCGTCTCACATCTCTGTTCCGTTCCTGTTCATTGTCAAGATCAGATACCGTCGATCAGGTTGCATGAGTCATTGTATCATAGGTCTCGCAAGCGAAGGCTCAATGGCGATTGGTCAGAATGTGTTTATACTTCAATTTAGCAACAGATCGGACGCGACTTCCGACTGAAAGACCAATCGCAGATTGAGCTTCTGTAAATAAAATATCTGTGGAATAACCGTTTAAGCTAAAAAATAAACATTGCGGTAACAGTAACTCTGTCGATTCACACCACTCCCACAACCCCAAGACGTTTGTGTCTTACGTGTAACGTGATGAGTAAAATTCATTATTTAGTTCTGGAATAAGTTCAGTCAACTTCTGTTGAATTTGTATTCTGTAAATTTATATGTATTACCAAACATGATGAAGGTTTTTATAAAGTGATGTGTGTGTAGATCGGTGGAAACCTGATCTGATTCCAGAGGAGATTCAAAGACAGCATGTGCAGCAGCTACAGGACACACTCCTACCTGACATCCAGAAACACCTTGAAGACTTCAGGTAACAGCAACGTTTCTTTTTTGGCCTTTTTCCTACTTGACATTTGCGCTTGGTTCGGGAACTCATACCTGATTAAGTTTTCTTACACTTGACTTAAATGTCTTTGAACGCCATTAAACAAAGTTTGTGCTTATTCTGAACTTATCAGTGTTTTTCTGTTATCTGTAAGATTAAATATTGGCGCCGTTGCCTGTTAAAGTGCAGGTGCAGACATTAGACCAGTGGCTGTATAGTTTATATGCAATGCAAATATTTATTTATTTTAATTACTTTGGGTAGAACATTGCTATTCAAAGCTCGCCATGGCAAAGCAGGTCCTGAGACATTGATGTTTGTGTTTTTCCTTTTTCAGGCAGAAGCGCAGTATGGGTCTGACTCTGGCCGAAGCTGAGCTGAGCCGACTCGACACGGAGCGCGTGCGAGACCGTGTGGCCCTGGAGAGGGAGCGCTCGTGCTCGGAGCATATCATCTCCAAAATCAACGAAGTCTTGTAAGTGAACATGTGCTCATGTTTCGCTACAATGGACTTTGTGCTGAAGGGCTTAAAATTGCACTTTTAGCACTTTTAGATAATCAAAGCTACACATTCATCCTCCACTGTGTTTTTGCAGTAATGATGTATAAGCTCTGCATGTGTCGGTGTGTTAAATCCATTTCCTGAAATTATTTGGTTCTTATGATTCTCAGACCAGGTCTTAATCACTCGGGTAATTTGTCCCTCACAAAAAATACTTTTGTCTTTCGAGTCTACAAGTTTCTATGAAACCATAAACATAAATATCTTACAAATGTATAGCAGGAAAATGTTACTTCGTTTATAATCTTGCCCTCGCATCCTTCAGACATCACGTTGGGTAACGAGCCAATTTAGCAACAGTAGTTCTGCGAAAAGATGTCTTAAACCTCGCCGATTTCCTCACACAGTCATTATCACGCTTTGATCAGGTTGTTGGAAGGTTTTGAACTGCAGCCAAAGGCGCATGAACCCGACTTGGTTTTTATCATCAGACACCGTTCAATACGACCCGAATGTCCTGGAAATATTGATTTCTGTGAACTGGTGCAGAATGATTGTACAACGTTCATCTTTAATACAAGAAACAGGAATATGGGGCACAAGTTTTAGTATATTTTGGGCTTCCTGAACTCAAGGTCAGAAATTAACATACAGCACAATTCCTACAGTATTTCATTGACTGTCCCTTAGCGTGTTTCACCTTTAGCACATGTTTTTGGTCGCCATCATGAAGCTTCTGGCAGACATCGCGTTGGCTGTTTGACCATTCTTTTTGGCAGAATCGGTCGCGTTCGATTCAATTAGTTGGTTTCCTGGCAAAGACCTGACTCTTAAGCACAGTCCACAAATTTTCCATAAGCTCTGAAAGCTTAAACTTGGACTGTTTTATCCGTTCCATGCCAGCTTGCATGCATGTCTGAGGTCTTTTTCCTGTTGGAACACTCAATTTTGTTTAAATTTCAGCTGTCTAGCTGATGATTTGAGGTCATGCTGAATATCTCATCTTCATTAATCCGACCGCTTTGTCTAATGCACCAGTTGCCCTGGCAGCAAAACGGGCCCAAAGCCGATTCTAACATCACCGTGCCTTATAGTTGGTAGCACGTTCTACCTTTCTCTACCAAACTCCTTTCTTCTGAAAGATATTTATTTGTCTGTGTGGTAAACTGTGAACCTTATTCAAGCCTGAAGGTTTTGGAGCAGGCTCTTCGTTCTTGCATGGCAGCCTTTTAGTCCATGGTGATGTAGAACTGGTTTAACTGGCGACAGTGACAGTGGTGCTCTAGTACAGCAGCTTTCAGTTCATGGCAGACTTGTGCCTTGATGGTTCCTGGGTTGTTCCTGACTATCCATAGCAATGTCCTCTTAGCTGAGGGGGACAGATTGAATCTTCTTTTAGACCTTAGACCTTGGTGACAACACCAGCCAAGAATTTCTGTGTCAAGTGTCAAACATTTCCCACTACTCGAGTCTTGTTCTGACATACAATAGTTAGAACTGAACATGGTGACTGTAATTGTTTAGAAATGGCTCCAGGAGACATCTCTGATGTGTGTCAAAAACGCAGTATTTTCATGATACTCCCATTTATGTGAATATTCGACTGCAACGCCACCTGCTCAAAATGTTTATAATCATCTTCATAAGCATTTTGAATGAAATCTTTATATTTCTCACTTTGGAAGGCCTTTTAAATTGAAACCTGGGAATCTGCATGCAGTATGCATACAAAAGTATTGAGCCCCTCCCCGGCAATTCTTCATATTGAAATGAAATGATGTGGATTAAATGAAAGAAATGGGAGCAAATGTTTTCCTGCGACAGGCTGCAGAGTGCCTAAAGATACAATCTAAAAATTAGTTTCTGTAATAAC
>JAAGKR010000984.1:0-17144 GCA_011419295.1 Clarias macrocephalus | reverse complement strand
AGTCCATGGTGATGTAGAACTGGTTTAACTGGCGACAGTGACAGTGGTGCTCTAGTACAGCAGCTTTCAGTTCATGGCAGACTTGTGCCTTGATGGTTCCTGGGTTGTTCCTGACTATCCATAGCAATGTCCTCTTAGCTGAGGGGGACAGATTGAATCTTCTTTTAGACCTTGGTGACAACACCAGCCAAGAATTTCTGTGTCAAGTGTCAAACATTTCCCACTACTCGAGTCTTGTTCTGACATACAATAGTTAGAACTGAACATGGTGACTGTAATTGTTTAGAAATGGCTCCAGGAGACATCTCTGATGTGTGTCAATCTACCATCATCTTTCTCAGATCTGGACTGAGCCTCCCTATACGCTCCCATATTGAGTACTGTGTGTTGGCCAGATCACAGTGACGCTACCAGCTGTAGGCAATCAGGATCCCTGAAGGGAAGTTGAGAGGCTTTACTTTAAATAGATTTTATATATTTTTGACCATGTATGTATAATTTTGACCCTATATTGATATCAGAAAATCCTGATATAAAGGTTTTTTTCTATTAAATATGTTGTCACGTGGCAAACGCAGTATTTTCATGATACTCCCATTTATGTGAATATTCGACTGCAACGCCACCTGCTCAAAATGTTTATAATCATCTTCATAAGC
Source organism: Clarias macrocephalus (assembly GCA_011419295.1). Classification (NCBI taxonomy): domain Eukaryota; kingdom Metazoa; phylum Chordata; class Actinopteri; order Siluriformes; family Clariidae; genus Clarias; species Clarias macrocephalus. Next base: position 16,485 of record JAAGKR010000984.1, on the reverse strand, counting down.
ATTTTGAATGAAATCTTTATCTTTCTCACTTTGGAAGGCCTTTTAAATTGAAACCTGGGAATCTGCATGCAGTATGCATACAAAAGTATTGAGCCCCTCCCCGGCAATTCTTCATATTGAAATGAAATGATGTGGATTAAATGAAAGAAATGGGAGCAAATGTTTTCCTGCGACAGGCTGCAGAGTGCCTAAAGATACAATCTAAAAATTAGTTTCTGTAATAACCGCCGCAGCAACCTCATTTCCCCTCTCGTCTGTTCCAACCACTCAACATTTCAGAATCACCAGTATGCTAATCATGTGTCGTCGTCTGCACCTTCATGCCTCAAGTTAGATGTTTTTTTTTTAAATACTTGAATTATTCTTAGATCACTGTGGCTTGACGAGCAAAAAAAAAAATCCTCTGAAACCGCTCAGGTAGACGGACTGAACTAAAAAATGTGCCAAAAAAAAGCCTGAAGAACTATTCCTGAAGACGGTGTTAAAAGTACAAGAAAGTCTGTCTCCTTGGGAAGCGAAATATGAAGAAATAATGGGTGGCTCAAGACTTTTGCACAGCATTGTATAACAGAAAATGCTCATGTGAAGCATTTTCCCATGGTTTCCTTTTGGAGGAGAGGACATATTTTTGTTTGTTGCAAGTGCAGTAACTCTTGGCACGCTCACCAACATAAAAACTGCAGATGGTGTATTCAGTGATGAACCTTACAACAATCTCTCTCTCTCTACGTGTCTCAGTTCTTTTGTTTTTGTTATTTTTCCTATTTTTTTTATTACATGATGATAAACACACACCCTTTCAAGAGCACATAACGCCCCGGGGCCTGTCTGAGGTCACGGCGCTCTTGCGTGCCGAGTCTGTAGGAAGGAAAACGTGTCGAACAGGAAAGCTTAAAGCGTGGATTAAGACAGCATGCTAGTCTTTCACGCTCGTCCTTTCAGATGATCCACGATAACATCAGAATACAGAAGCTTCTTACTGCAGGTTGTTTTTGCATCAGGTGAAATGATGAGGGTTAGGACGACGCTCTTCTCCCCAGCCTTGGCTTGGAAAGCGGTCCGACGGCTCCTCCTGAAGTTAACGTCCCTTTGTTCTTTTGAGCGCACGTCTGAAACCGCTTTCTGAGACGACGTTCATGCCGAAACGTAGCACGGTTATAGTCTCGTTACAAAAACAATAGGATTGTGTGTAGCCAATCACGAGTCGGGTCATACTCGCTAGCTCCTGGTGTCAGTCAAGATGTCATGACCCTTTTTAAAGAAGTAAATTAAATAGGAATATGTCCGTTACAGACTGCATCACGCAGATTGCTGTAGGGGTCCAGAAACCCTACAGTGTGTGATGCTGAGATCATCCTTATTTTAGCACAGAATCGAGAAGTAAAACTTGGCCTGTTTGTGTGTTTGTGCTTTCTCGCAGGTTGACGCCGACAGCCACAGAGGAAGAGAAGTGGTGAGGGGAAATTTCTTGCTCCTTTCACTTGACGTCAGCGAACTACACGCTCATCACTCGCACCACATGACACCACTTTATTGATTGACATTCCTAGCACCAGTTAATATTTAACAAGATCTTAACGCGCATTAAGAAGTATCCTTTTCCCCTGTTAAACAGAAGTGTATGGACACTAGTGTACTGTGTTGTGTGTAGTATGATCCGTCTCGCCCATATGGTGAGCATGCTGGAGGTGTGCGCAGGCAGATGGTAGAGAAGACAGGAGGCTCGTGTTGCTCACAGCAGAGGATTGTGAGGAAAAGTTGCGCTGTTGCCCAGCGTGTAGCCGGGTTGTTGCGTAATCGCCGCGGCCTCCTTTGCCCCACATGACCGCATGAGAGAGCAGGTTTTTTTTGGCACTTCCCCGACAACCGTTGCCATTACTTTAGTTTCAACATTCAGCATCAGCTCCCCCTGCTGGACAGAAATATTAATGACGCAGGAACACGACATCGCTTGTCATGTCCATATGACGTTATTTTTTATTTTTATTAAAAGCTTCTACAGTTCGGACAATATGCTCATCTCTAACAAGCTCTGTTTATTTCAGTACCGCAATGCAGTTCGTCATTCAGGCCTATATGAAGCACCTCGGGGTGCTTCACCTGAAGGTGAAGGAATCTCGGGGATTTGAGAACAAACCCAAGTTAATAAACCTTCTACCTAAAATCAAGGTAAAGAACTCTTTTGAACACTTTTGTCGTTCATTGTGCACAATTTTCTGAAAGGGTTTTTATTTTATTTATTTTCTTTAACCAATATAATGACTGTTGTTGCTTTGAGCAGAAGACTATAAAACCGGAGAAGGATGGAGGTGTAGAGGAGAAGCTGAAAAAGTCTCGCTTCGCGCTAATGCGCCATAACAAGCGGCCCAGTCGAACCGACATCCCCTCAGGTAAGCCAAGCGAGTATGATTTTTATATAAGAATAACTGCATGCTATGGTTGTTACACAACTAATATAAAAGGCTATTCAAGTATCACTTGACGTTGACGCCATACTTTTTCCACCACCTGTGTGTACATGCGCAGTTAACAAGGCTCTAGAGCAGACCAAGCAGCGCATACAAAAACAGCCGTCGCAGATCTCCGTAGGGCCAACCGATCAGCCTGAAACACCTTCAATAGGCCGGTCGCGGAGCAGTCAGTCCAGCGACGGCCCGGAAGGCAGCACAAGCTCCATCAGCTCCCCATCTTTCAGCGCTTCCCCTTTACAGTGCTCCGACAGCACAGCCAGAGATGTAGAGCCAGGTGATGTGTTTAATTGGTTTCCTCTCCTGCAATCTAACCTTCAGTTCTTCCTTTAGGCTGCGCTCGCTCTCTCTCTAACATGTTTATGCTCCTCCCACATGATTCATCAGGCGCTGTTCCCTTGTCAGCGTTGCCCAGACCTGGAGAGGCCGGTGCTCAGGGTGAAGGACAGGATTCCTCTTCCTCAGGCACGCACTTTGATTTCACCTACGCTCTGGACCATCTCCAAGAAGAGGAGCCTGAAACAGACAGGTTTGCGATACACTTTGCATCCATGTTAAAAAATGCAGGCGGTGATCTGTTTGTTTTTGCTATTCAGCAAGTTTTTATAGTACAGAAAAAAACTTCACACACAAAATCCACACAGAGCAGGGACGCTCTCTAGTTACCCCCCCCCCCCCCCTTTTCCTTGGCTCTCACTGCTCCGCATGTAGAACCGCCCTGCAAGACACACGAGGTATAAATATCACAGTCATGTGATTCCGAGAGACTCACTCCGCTCACCAGTGGTGCTCAATCATGCTACTGCTTTTAGAGTTTGTGCCTGTGGTGGATCGCTGCTGTTATTCATTTGACGCTGGGACATGTGCAGTACAGTGCCATTCATTTTTAAGGGTGACTGAGCTGAAGACATAATAGTCTAGACAGTCATGTCAGTCTGAGAATCCTTCCAGCTTCACAGCAATTTCTGTCTGCTCAGGCTCCAAACGGCAGTGTCTAAATGAGGACTTTGTTCTTAAACCCTGCCTGGAACACTAGGACGTGTTGAGGGAGTTGTGGAGAGGATGAAAAACGGGGGATATTTGAGTGTCTTATCGCTGATCTTATTCTACTTGTCTTCATGTACGCAGGAATCCTGACGGAGGGACGCCGCGGCCAATCAGAAGGTTCGCGCTTTTACTAATCGTCGTCAGGATTGGTAGTAGCAAATAGCAAAAACATAATTGTGCTTTTCGGGTGTGTTCGATGATTGCAGGATGGAGCTGTTGAGCACAGGGGAGGTGCAGAGTGAAGACGATCAGGCATTCGAGGTGGAGACCGAGCAGGACCCTCCTAATTGGCAGACAGTGGTGAGCACGGACGTCCTCGCCCTGCTGCCACCGCATGAGATCAAGAGACAGGAAGTGATTAACGGTGAGGAATCTTTATTTGTTTATTCGTTTCCAAACACGTTCAGATTGTGGCCGTTTGTTTTATCCACCAGGTGCAAAACTCATGACACGATGATCACTCATGTTTCTGTGCAGAGTTGTTCTACACAGAGCGCGCTCACCTGCGCACGCTGAAGGTGCTGGATAACGTCTTCTACCAGAGGATGACCCGAGAAACCATTCTGCCGCCCGCGGACATCAAAAACATCTTCACCAACCTGGAGGAGATCGTCCAGCTACACAGTAAGAAATGAGAGATGCGCCTAAGGCTAATGTAGCATAGCTATGATAATCTCATCGTTTTCCGTCCATTTCTTCAGCAACTGTAACGGAACAAATGACGGCCATCCGGAAGAAGAACGAGACGACCGTCGTAGACCTCATAGGAGACGACTTACTGTCCTGGGTGAGAAAACGACGCGTCACCTTTGCTTCCTCTCGCGAAAGCAAGACAGTTTACTTGAAATGTAGATGGTTGTGTTTCCTGCTTGCAGTTCAGCGGAGCGGAGGAGGAGAAGATCAAGCGGGCAGTGGGAACCTTCTGCAGTAACCAGCCCTTTGCGCTGGAGCTTATAAAGAGCAGGCAGAAGAAGGATCAGCGGTTTGCTTCCTTTGTGCAGGTCAGAGACATCATCGTCTAATTTAGTTATTATTTCAAAGTTCATCCTAATGTCACTGTGATCAAACTTAAGTTGATTTGCACACGTTCACACTTTGTATGATGGTTGATTTAAAGCAGAGAAGTCAAACAAATCCAGTTTGTGGTTTAAAACTGATGTTGGTTTGCGTCACAGGAGGCAGAGAGTAACCGTCAGTGTCGAAGGCTCCAACTGAAGGACATGATCCCCGTGGAAATGCAGAGACTCACCAAATACCCGCTTCTGCTTGAAAACATTGCCAAATACACCGGTAGCAAATCCTTTTCTTTTCCTCATGCTTTTCTTTTCCACACCTTTAACCCCTCACCACGCATGCTAAACGGCTCGCTTGCGTTTCCCATCAGACGACCCCGAGGAGAAAAGCAAAGTGAAACGGGCCTGCGAATGCTGCCGTCAGATCCTCAACCACGTCAACCAGGAAGTAAAAGAGGCTGAAAACAAACAGGTAAGCAGACGACAGCAAAGACTCAGACTGAAGATGATGTACACCTGGATTATCTTGATTTTGTTGTTCTTCCTTGTTGTTTTAGAGGTTAGAGGACTATCAGAGAAGACTAGATCTCTCGTCACTGAAGCAGAGCGAGTACCCCATGATTGCGGAGTTTAAGGTAAGATTAGACGATCCACCACTTTACATGTAAGTTTTTTGTTATTTAATGTTTTCTTATTAAAAAAAAGACGTTTTTTTTTTTTCTTTTAATCTTCAGAACCTCAACTTGACGAAAAGGAAAATGGTACATGAGGGACCACTGTCTTGGAAAGTGAATAAAGATAAGACTATTGGTAAGAGTTAAAAAAAAAAAAATAATTAAAAAAAAAAAACATGACTTTTGAAATTTAATGCCCCAGGAGGATGTGGCAACATTTTTCTGTTTTTCTGTCCTGGAAATTGGAGTAAGGCTGAGTTGAAGTCCATCTAAAAAATGACATGCCTGTTTACAAATAATGTGTGTCATTTTGCAAAAACACACAATCTGCTCTGCCCTAAGAAGCGATCGTGTATGTTGTTGTGTTTAGAGCTCTACACACTCCTGCTGGAGGACATCTTGGTGCTGCTGCAGAGGCAGGACGAGAAGCTGATCCTGAAGTGCCACAGCAAAAATCTGGCAGGCACGGCCGAGACCAAACACATCTTCAGCCCGATCATCAAGCTCAGCACCGTGCTGGTTCGCTCTGTAGCAACAGGTGCGTCAGGGTAGAAAGTGAAAAAAAAAAAAAAAAACATTTATACTGCATGTTAGGGATGGTAGTAGAGATCTTTAGGAGGCTTAAGAGGATATGAAATCAGCACTAACTCTGTGTCTAATTTGCCGTTCACAGACAACAAGTCATTCTTTGTGGTGTCCATGTCTGATTATGGAGCGCAGATCTATGAGCTGATGGCGCAGACAGTGTCTGAGCAGAAAACGTAAGTACAGTCCTTGTGAAATTGAAAGCCTACAATAGAAGGGTGAGGTTTGCAGTGTGATGACCAGTTTAAGAGCTGGAACCATTATGGAATCTGGTTTCCTACAGCATTACGTCATTACCAAAAAGCTCTTAATGAATGATATCTCTGGGTATATTTACAAGGGTTTAAAATTTCAGATTGTCCTGGGCAGCATGAGAGATCCATGCACTAAGCAGTATTAGTAAAATACTAGTCTCAATCCAAGATGATTTAGATTTAAAAAGCTTTATATCTTTTATACACTTTTAAAGTGCTCACCCATTATCCAGAGATCGCGAGTTCGATTCCCGGGTGATGCTGTAAACTCTCGCAGCCGGAGGCCTAGAGAGAGCTGATTGGCCGAGCTCTCTCAGAGGGGAGGGATGAGAGGTACTTGGTGCTCCCACATTAATCACGGCTCTATCAGGGGCATCTGTGAGCTCACGCAAGCAGAAGGAGCGGATAGCGCTGTCCTCCGAGTGTGTTACTGCGTGAGCGAGCAGTTCGAAAGGATGCGGTCGGGTGATTGGCTATCTCTTCGGCCCTCCAGACTGAGTGGTAGTAGTAGCCTTAATATGGAGCCCCCTAGTGACAAGGAGGAATTGGACACGACTAAATTAGGGGGGAAAAGTGCATGTTTCAAACCTAATACCAGAATGAATTTTATTTAGTTTTGTTTAATTTTATTTAGAATTTTTACTTTTCTTAGGGTCAGTGAGGAGAAGGTAAATAAGTCCTGTGTGTTCGCAGACACAAATGACATGCCTCGGTAACATAAGCATAATAAATTCTGAAACCCTCATAGCTCGTTCTCATAGTTCCTGTTCCTGTTGTCCAGGTGGCACGATCTCATCGGGCAGAGAGCAGACTGCATGAAGAGCCTGCCTCAGAACGAGTGAGTTCAATTACTGCAATCATTCCAATATGATAATGAGTTGCACTTGCACTGCTGCCAGAACCGTAGCCTTCTTTCATTTGTCTAGACATCATGAATCAATTTGTAAATACTCTATCTGGCTGCTTTCTTTTGCAGCACCGAGCGGGAAGTTGACGATGATATAAAGATGAACAAAGATCCGGATCGCATCTCCACTGGAAGCGTCCAATCTCCAGGTATCTGATTCATAAACTGGGCAAAAACTGAGTACTAGAGGGGAAACATAAGAGATTTTAAAAAAAGGTTCAAAAAGCTAATGTCATTTTAAAAATGTTTTTAGAAAAAGATACTACGTCCTGCTCAGAGGTCATGCAGATTCCTCCAACAGGAAACAACCCATTTTACACCAAGTCAGAAGATGAAGGAGAGGAGGAAGGAGAGGAGGAACAAGAGGAAGAAGGAGAGGTGGAACGAGAGGAGGAAGCAGAGGCGGAACGAGAGGAGGAAGCAGAGGCGGAACGAGAGGAGGAAGCAGAGGCGGAAGCAGAGGCAGAACAAGAGGGCCAGCACTTGGTGCAGGTTCAGGACGAGGAGGAGGAGGAAGAAGAGGAGGCTTTCCTAGACCATGAGCTTGCAGATAGACTTCTGTTCTTGAAGCAGCGGTCGAGGCATGCCATCGCTGTAGAGGATCTGCCTCCACTGATGGCAGACGAGGCACTTCGAACCCGTGAGTTTAGTTTGTTCTGTCAGTCATTTACATTAAACTACTCATTGTGCCTTGCATTTAACCAGTCAAGTGAGGACATCCTTTCTAGCATCAGCCACATGTCGCGCTCTGCACCAAAGTGAGCATGGCTCCTGTGTCGGGTTGTGCTCACAAAATGTTGCCATGTATTGTACAAATTGGTTACACCCCCCTGACTTTGTCTGTTTGTCCTCCAGTGGCTGCTCTCAGGCAGCTCCTGATCAACCACATGGACGGTCGCGAGGATGTGGACAGAGACGGAGAAAGGGACAAGGCTCGGCAGCATGGGGATCTGCAGGGCTCAGAGGAAAATGCTGCCCCCGATGGCTCGGTGGAGAACGGCGCTGAGAGACCAGAAACTGAACATGTCAGGACAGAGAACCGTCATGAGCTGCCCTCGGCGGACACGGGCTTCTTTGAAACCTCAGAAGACTTTGGTGAGCAGATCAGATAATGGGACTGGGATTTGTTTTGTGCTAAAAGTCTCCATGATTTATCGTGCTTTACATGCAAGGTAGAACTTTTCCTTTCTTTTCATGACTGGGATGATGGTTATACGTATGATGGATAAGTTAAAGCCTAGTAGGGCATTATTTTTGTTGTAACATCCTGTCTCTTTTTCCTCTGGCAGTACCCAGTTACATGGTGCTGGAGGGTTATGGTGTATCAGGCGAGAGCAGCACTGATGACGATGTGCAGGTCTGCAGCACCGAGCCCACTGAAGCTGGAGACTCGGGCATCGACCTGAAGAAGCTCCTGTCCTCGGCGTCCTCTCAGAGCAGAGGACCCGACTTCAGCAGACAGGTCATGACCCACTTGCGCCTGCTTCAGGCCAGCCTGCAGCAGCTGAAGGTAAACTCAAACTTATTGTTCATTATAGCTCTGGATGCAACAGACTTGGATGGAAATTGTTTAATCTGCCTGAGGCGTAAACATGAATGTGTATGATTTGCAGCGCTCACATTGGCATTAAGGCTTTAAATCAGAATCTTATTTCATATATTTCATCACTTACCTCAAATACAGTCAGTTTAATACATTTTGTAGCAAAGATATTTTTACTGGCATCTCTGTGGCATCACTGGTGTACATAAGCAGATTGAACTTGCACAATGAAACACTCATGATGTGAGCAAAGCCAAGACACAAGTGTGTGGCATTACAGCCGTTTTCATACACAGATGGGGGAAAAATTATATCATTGCAAACCTAAGGATTGCCTTTAATACTTGGAAGAGAATCCTTTGCAGTCATGACGGCCTGAAGAAATTAATCTTGAATGAAAGCCTCTGTAAACTTAAGTTCATATTTCCTCTTAATATAAACATGTTCCAGTGCTGTAGTTTCCAGACTCTTGGACTGACGCTGATGGTTAAAGCAATCAGCAACAAGCATGCGATGTTCAAGAAGGACCATTCTGACTTAAATTATTTTACTGTTGTGTTTTCTAATTTGGTGTTGTATTTGTGCCTCGTTTATGTATTTTACACTTTTGCATCACAATTTAATTGACATTACAAAGCAAATACATTTTCCTGTAGCCTAGCAAAAACAATGCATGCATTCATCACTCACGGTATTGCATTAATGTCTTGCATTAATGAATTACTGTTGTTAAGAATCTTTTTGCACCGCGATACTCAAAAATGTATCTCATTAAACTGGAACATGAAAGATCATGATGGAGCTGATGGCCAGGAAAGTGCAGTAAAAAATAATACTCAAGATATTAATTTATACAATACTGTAGTTATAGTAGAATTCACTTCATCCTTCAAATATTTAATATATATTTAAGTTTGCTCACTAATTTAATTAATTTTTTGTCCCCTAAAGGATGTAGAATCAAAATATAACCAACTATGCCAAAGGCACTCAGAGAAACCAGCTACTGAATCAGAAGAAATCAACGGTACTTTTTCATTTAAAATCTCCTTAGTTGTTTTTCTCAATCATTTGACACTTCTGTAATAGTCACACTTTGTGTGTGTAAATCCTTAATGAGTTTTTTTGTTTCTTTACAGATAAAAGCTAGTGTTCCTGGAGCTGTGGTTTCCTGCTGGAAGTAGAAATGAAAGAGTGTACAGGAAGGTGTGCTGTGGTCCTGCTGCTCCCTGCTCAACTCTTGCGCATCTTTAACTGCCTCTCAAACCCTGAACCAAACCTCACATACATACACACGCACGCACGCATACGTGCACACAGTACACGAAAAAAAGAAAAAAAAAGTCCTCTTGTCTTGCTTGACTTTCTGAGGAAAGATCTGTGGAAATTGATGATGTTCCATCATCCCCTGTGTTAGCTTCAGTTATTTATTTGGAGTTATGAAGATTTGGATTTGAAGTAGCTCCTCCTCTGTATAAAACTCTCAAAGTCAAAGGAAAACAGGAAGATGGCACCTGGGATAAACTGAAATCCTGGACAGGGACTTTAGCTCTTACAGATGTCACTTATGAAATTAACAGGTTTTAAAAAAGAAAGGAAAAACGGGATGAAATTGGGTTTGATAGCGTAACCAGTAAAGCGATGCCGGAGGTAGTTCGACTGCAATCGATTTATGAAATTAAATGTCCTTCGTAAGGACTAATGCTACATGAAGCCGGATGGACCGTTCTTATTTTGTATGGATATGAATGTTATTACTGCCACGCACATCTGCATGAGGGCCTGATGTGGCCTTAAACTTCACATCTGACCACTAAACTAGAGCAAGTATAAGTTACTGATTCCGTGCCAAGCAGCTCGGACCTAAGCTTCAACCATCAGGTTAATCATCAGGATCTTGTGTTTTTTTTAATTTTTATTTTTTATTACGTTCAGGTTTTATTCTTCTACACCCCTTATCTGGTTTTAAGGTTAGAATGTTAAATAATCTACATTGATGCGAAGAGGAATCTTACTCTTACTGCTGTTACCGTGCGGAGGTGGAAAGCGAGCTGTGCACATCTGAAAAGCTTCTTGCTTTCCTGTGTCCTCACCACCAACCCGAAGCCTCTGTCCTTGTAACTCTAAGCTTTTTTTTTTTCTTTTCTTGCCCTCTCTACTACATTCTGTTGAATGACGCTACTGAAGATCTGTCCGGTCCGGTCTGAAGTGACCAAGAGAAGGCAGAACTTGATCACCACGAGGCACTATGTTCTTCTATTGTACAAACCAAACTCGAGTGGAAGTCTTACTGGATGGTTATAGGATGGCTTTTCCTTTTATCCGGGACATGGGAATGAAGGGATATGAAGATAAAAATGATTATAAAATTAAATGAAAGGACAAAAAAAAAAAACAGACCCTTTACGGTCTTAAAGTGTAAAATTGTACAATTATGACCAACACTGCATCTCTTACAGAGACCCGATTCCTTTTTTCTTTCTGCTTTATACATTTTTTATATATATATGAGTCGTGTATTATTTTAACAGAACCTACTAAAAAGAAAAAGGAAAAAAAATAAAAATAAATAAATGACTGCAAGTTATCTTTAAATATTAATGTAATCTGTACTTTGTTTTGGCTAATGTTTATAAGGTATTGTATTTTGTTATTATTATTATTATTATTATTATTGAGCACTATTAATGATCTTTTAGCCTTCTGAGGAAAGAAGATGCGAATAGCTCGAATAGATTATCTTGCCTAAATACGACTGAACTGTTCAGAATGGAAAATTATTGCACACTGTATGAGGGTTTTTTTTTTCCCCTTCTCCTCTTCCCTCCTCCAGCCGCTGTCGAAGAAAGCGGGGAGAGTATCTGGGTTTATTACCAAAAGGACAATATCAGAACCACTTCAATATGCTGCAGATTTATTCAATAAACTGGAAACACGAATGGTGAAGTTGAGTTTTTATCTCGCTACTCTTTGCAAGGTACAGCGAATTTGAAGAATGTACGTACATAAATTTTTTTTTTTTAATCAGCATTTAATATAATAAATAAGGAATAAGAATTGGACATGCTAATACAGAAAAATAGTTGACAAGGTTATTGCTAAATAGGCAATAATTCTTACGGTTTACAATAACTGAACACGGACCCTGGAGGTGCAAAGCGACAATGCTAACCACTACACCATCGTACCGCCTCCCCCCCTTGTCATGTTGTGGAAAAAAATGGAAAAAGTAAAGTCATCCACTCTCCTCCTTTGCTGTGGTGGAAAACCTAAAGGAGTCACTTTTAATTCTGATTGTTACACTAGAGACCACTTCCGCGAATGTGAAACCGATTAATGCTGAAGTGTTTATGTTGAGTGTCCATGCTGTTGCTGTAGAGACTATAATGTATTAGAACAAGCGAGTTAATATTGCGTGATCATCCGAGATTATGCCCGACGGCATCGTGGTAGAATTTCAGATTTCTCAATGTGAGAAAGTGCAACACAAAACTTGCCTTAAGCCTGAAATCCAGAAGCTCTCACTCGATTGAATCTAGGTTCATGCTCCCCCCTGTCCATGCTGCAGTGTTCATGTACATTTCTGATGATCAGACGTCTCCGTTGGTGAGATGCTTCTGCTTCTTGGCTGCCTTTCCTCCATGCTCTCTCCCCCTCTTCTGGCCACTTTTGACCTCCTCTTGCCTGAACTGGTGCCTGAAAAAGCAACAACCGTTTGATATTTTATCCGATATCGTGCTACGTGCTGCGCGGTGTCTGATCTCGGATCTGACCTGGATTGCCAGCGTCTACCGCTGTTCCAGACTCGTCCGAAAGACGGGAGCCAGTTTGCATCGGTGTGCGAGCTGTGGTCGAAGTTGGCGCCCACGCGGTTGGCTGGAAGCTTCTTCAGCTTCTGCTGCTCTTCTGTAAAAGAGATCGAGCGTCAAGGTTAAATGCTTTATCGTTTAAAACCTTCAGATTATCCATTTAATCACATTTCTACCCCAACTGAACAAAAGCTGCTTACTGTGTTTAAGAAAATCCTGCAGAGACGGACCGATGTCCTGCGAGCTCCCCACTCTCTCCTCCTCCTCAGGATCGTCCAGCAGCCACGGAGGCGCCGCCCCTGCGACACGACGTGCATACAACTCATACAGACAATCGTTCAACATACTTCAACACACAGTACAAGTACAACTCACCCGTGTGAACGTTTCCGCTGGCAAAGCAGTCCTTCAGGAGGACAAATAAAAAGTTAGACTTTTTCATACTCTTAAGTGTGATGAGGAATTCATCATGAATGTGTCAGAAGTTACTTGATAGCCAATGAAAGTGAGGCCTTGTCCTGAATCGTCCCACTGACTCTGCATGAAGGGATCGTCGTGGCTTGGCCCTGCCTGCTCGTTCAGTGCACTATGACTGTAACATCCCGTCTGCTCTGAACCAGTGCTGTTGAGGGAAGAGTGAAATCCAGTGCAGATGAACTGTTACTGTTATCCTTCAATATCAATAAAAAAAAACAAACATGCATTTGGTTTGAATACACCCAGGTTAGATTATTTTTCAAGTATGCAGGTCTGGATCTCTTACCCGCTGGTCTGCTGGATGTTTTGCTGCTCCGGTTCAGCAGCCTGCTGCAGTTCTGGCTGAGGCTGGGTTTGATTCAGGAAATGCCAACAGTAACAACCCACACTCATCATACAGCCTGTATATTTGTTAAACATTCCATAATTTCTTTCTTACTCTTTATATGACTGTTTACTGTAATGAATAATAAAATCCCCACTATCTGCTGCGACCCAGAACAGGATGTATCTGTTTCCAGTCGAGGCCTTCCGCGGCGTGCCGCATCTTTCAGATATTGTTAGTTTGTACCAATACACACTTAAAATAGTAAAGGCTTTCTGTGAGGCTGCTTTTTTGCAATGTCTAACATATGTGAACACGCTATAAACTGAATTCATGAGCTACACCGACTGTCGTGTTTCATGCAAATCTTTCACATATGCGTGACACACGTCCGTCCGGCTCTCTGAGATATGGATACTGTCGCTTCATTCCTGGATAACAAACCTCTAACAGAGCCTGAAGCACCTCCTGCCTGTGTTGCTCCTGCGACCGGATGAAAGCAGCTTGCTAGGAAAGAAATCTTAAAATTAGTTATACATTTTATCTGTAATAAGAAAAGGCAATATACACTGCCTGGCCAAAAAAAAACATACTTCTTTTAAAAGCGTGTCCTCTTTCTCTTCATACTGGTCGAGAGCTTTGGCGACTTCGTCCTTGAATCTGAAACAACAACAACAAATCTTTCATACATAATAAAAACAAATGTAACAGGGTAAGTGTTTATCTGTTCTACCGTTCGGTCTCCTGCTCAGTGATGATGAACTTCTCTTTGTGTTTATGGTCTGCTTTGTTCTTCCACCAGAAGGCATTTGTGTTTTTTCGATGCTCTTGACTGAAAAATACCAAACACACACACTTTGAGTGATCCATTTTAACCATATTCATTCATGAGGTTATTCAGAAGTGTGTCAAGTCTTACGTGCTCATGTGCTCCAGCAGTCCTGAGTAAAGCACGGTGATTCTGCCATCGCTCACATGTTTTTGCACCTCCTCTTCGCAGCAGTAGCACCAGAACTTAGCTTCGTGCTGCGTCGCATCGAACTTCTCCACCTGCGGACTTTTCAGGGTTCGCCGCGCTTCTTTCACCTGCAGACAGAAATAATGAAAAAAAAAAACAATACAGCATGCTATTAGCTATTGTTTTGTTATGTCAGGTTACGGGGTACTTGATCTGCCCTGTGTGAAACGCATAAATAAAACTGATTACAAGTGTAATTAACTGGAAACCAGTTCATTGTAATGGTGGAAAACTGGCCACAATTACAATATTTTATCACTAGCTAAAGAACCTGTTTGTAAATCTAAAAAATTCTTTAATGTAATCAGTGATGATATTTCAGGTTGAAGCCCACGTACATGTCTGTTTGCAATGAAGTTTCTATGAACTATAATTTTACCAAATTTTGTTTGGTCTAGTATCATTATATACATTATATTGGTTTCCAATTGATTGGTGGCTAAATAAGGAAATTGAACATGTCCTTTCATCTTATTACAATTAGCGTGAAAGAGAGGATATAGAAAATGTTAGGTTTATGCCCTGTTTACGATAAACTGTACTTCTATAGTCATCAGCCAAACACAGCCCCTGTTCGGTAACCGGAGAGTGAATCACAGATGAGAAATCGAAAAAGTAAATCGGATAAAGATTGAGTTTAGTTAAAAAAAAAAAAACTCCAGCGTGTTGAAATTCACTTATACCACTTCAGCGCTGTTATTTCAGTCGTGAAAATATAGAAACTAATCCTAGTATAAATATTAAGTTTAGCTTTACTAATTAATATCTATTGGTGCGGGTGTTTGTTTTCATTGAGCAATCATTGAAAAAGTGAGTTCCGACCCATGTTTAGACCAAACCTCTCTTTTATTTATAACAGGTATTAAAAATAATAATTAAAAATGTTTGGAAGTATACTGTATGTGACTTTGTGGTACAATTTTGTATGATTAAAAAATATATATATTACTTTACAGCACTTTTTTTTTTACTTTGCAAAAATCCTAAAGAAATGATACTTTTTTAAAAAGCATAATGAGATTTTTTTCCAGTTTAAAATAATAATCTGACCATACAACCACACTGTTTAAACATTAAGCACAAGTAATAGTCAGACTATTTTGTCTCTATACAAAGCAAATAAAACGGAATTTAATCAGAATAAAAACATACGACTCATTAAAATACAGTATATATATATATATATATATATATATATATATATATTTTTTTTTTTTTTTTTTGTTCATAAAGCTCAATGAAACACTCCCAAATAATGACTTGCTCCCTGCGTACGCGCACTACACACTGGATACACATTATACAACCAACACACGTCACTCCGCCTTCTATCTAGTGCACTTAACTGACAAATTGGAAACGAATGACTAACGCATTAGCTTCCTAATATTCTCCTCTAGCCTAGCTTACCTTATCCAGAAATTTAACCAGAACCACTTTCAGTTTGCTCTGGTGGCTTTTCCCGAAAATGTGACCTTTTCCAGAGAAATCCGTTTGTCTGCATATGGCACAATAAAACGCGCCCATTTTAAAAACCTCAGTCGTTGCTTATGCTAGCAAACACCATCGCTAGAGTCTGCGCGAAATGTTTACTGACTGGCGATGTGTGACGTTAACATTAGCGCCTCCTAGTGGCCCGGATAAGCGCGCAAAATTTCATTAGCGCCTCATTACTCATTACTGCCATCTGTAGGATTCTCGCTAAACTGCATATGCATATATATATATATATATATATATATATATATATATATATATATATATACACACACACACACACACAAAACCCAATGTGGAAGACAGTAGTATGAATTATGTCATTGTACTATTAAATAATGTGTAGTAAACTTTTGAAATGTTTGCTTTACCCTCCACATAGCAGATACTATTAACACACCAGTGTTGGTTATTCTCCAATACTGGCATATTTCCTCTAAAACCCCAGGATGCAAACTCACTCACTTATTGTCTATACTGCTTTATCCTGCACTGAAACTATAATAATCTCCTTACAGACACCTGCAGCTATATTTTCAATTACACTCCCCCACTACCAGAAATGCATTTATATGGAGTACCACTATAATTGTTTCCCTCTGGGGACAGTCGCCACAGTCAGTCTTCCCTTTCTGACCCACGTGAGTAGTAAACAAGATTGTTCACGCTTTATTGCAAATTAGTGCAGATATTTATTTATTTTTCAAAATGCAAAAGAAAAATTTTTCTACAATCAAGTCAGAAAAAAAATGAACACAAAATATATATTTTTTCCAAGTAAACAAGAAAATAAACCAGTGCACACGATCAGAAACCACATTGTCCCCAAATCCAGGCTTCTTTTTAAATCCTCCAGGCTCCTGAGCCA
>JAAGKR010000983.1:135871-149751 GCA_011419295.1 Clarias macrocephalus | reverse complement strand
AAAAAAGTGTTATTGGTGTAAACAGTGTATCTACTGTATATAACCTCTAAAATCTACCTGCTTTTTGGCTGTCAGTGATGAACTGCTGGAACTCAGGTAAAGTGCCAAGTCTGTCATCAATCTGAGTCAGGTTTTGGAGAGAGACATCAGGCATGAACAATCCCTCCAAGACTATAACTCCAACTCCCAGAGACTTCAGGTATGGCAGCTTGTGAGACACTCCTGTATGAGAGGAGAATGAAATGAAGAATGTTGCATTCATAAATATAATTCATAAACCCCAGTTTTCAAACACAGGGTGTTCTGACAAAGTACAGACCGAGTGCACACATGCTGGCCATTTTGAAGGGTGATATAAGTAATACTGACTCACTGCAGAGCAGACATGGAGCAAACAGTGTAAAAGTAAAGCAAAACTTACAGAAGATAGAGTTAAGTATGTAAGACTT
The DNA here is from genome assembly GCA_011419295.1 of Clarias macrocephalus. Lineage (NCBI taxonomy): Eukaryota > Metazoa > Chordata > Actinopteri > Siluriformes > Clariidae > Clarias > Clarias macrocephalus. The sequence goes on along the minus strand of JAAGKR010000983.1, from coordinate 149,302 downwards.
CTGAGGGTCAGAAATACAGATTCTGTAAATTTTAGAACGTTCATCCTGTGACTAGGAAATGTATGATCAAATTAGCCACTACTGGCTGCCAATCATTTATCAGTATAAAGTTACACTACTGTATATGCAGCACCTTCAGTTAGTGAAAATTGTAGTCTATAGGATACAAAGACATAGACATATACTGTATACATTTACATGCTTCCAACTTTGTGTGAACAGTTTGGGGCCGTCCACATATATACATAGTTGACCATATAGTGTATATTTGTAAGATAACGTGTTTAAGTAAAGCCCTAAAGGTCCTTCTTGGCATGAATGATATGAATGAAGTAATGTGAACAGTAAAGCCCAAGACATACAGTATATTTAATGTGCATTAGATATTATTTACAATATATACTATATTTCAAATACTAAACATTAAAGTATAAGGGACTGTTGCTATATCTGATTGCACATTACTAACATTCAGATACTCACTGCTTATAGCTCCTGACCCCGTGCTCTCTACATCCGTGAACAGGGCTGGCTGTAGTTGATAGAAAAGTTTCTTTTGCCACCAGTGCAGGTGACCAGCTACAGGCTGTGGGCTCTGTACAATCACAGCGATAGCAGTCCCCAATATGATTAGCCAGATTAGCCAGAAGAACAGAATCAGGTGAGAGCGAAATTTCTTCCAGCCAGGTCCTCCAGCTACTGCTTCAAGCTCATCTCTGGTCATGGGCTTCAAATAAGTCGGCCGTGGCTCATCCTCTGGGATGAGAAGAGGAAGAGTCTCTGAAGATCCCAGTGTGCCTGCCAGGCCGGTACCAAGCATGCTGCCATAGCCTGAGCCAGCCTCCACTTTTAATGGCATCTTGCCTTAATAAGAAATGGAGACAGGTAGCCATGCCAAGTGACAGAAATGAACATAAAATTAACAGTTGGAGAATTTCAGCAGAGTTTAACATAGTATAGTTTGATTTTAGTTATAATTTTTTACAATATCATTTTCGTATTATTATAGTTGTCATCGTTTGCCATTCAGAAGGTACCATGTTCAACAAATGATGTTCTCTCTTGTTAAAACTTTCCAAAATCTCATTTCTTGTCCCAACAGCAAGCTCTAAAGTAAATCTTCGTAAAAAAAACATTTATCCCATATATATTTAGTCATATTTAATCGATAGGTAAAAACAACAGTTGGAACAAGTTGGACAGAAAACATATTCATTAATCTATGAGATATTTTTTGGTACTCATAGTGGACACTTGAGACAAAAATGAATGTGCTTTGAACACAAGCTGGTTTTATAGTATGTCATAAATAGTTTACATAAAATGTGATCAATCTTATAAGTAGACATTACAGGGAATAATTCTATTCAAATTTCAGATTTACACATACCATAGGACTTTTGGCTCTGTGACAAAGAAATAAATGTAATGCCCATTGCTTACCTTTTTTGAAGAAAGCACTCCTTTCTTTTTTGACCAAAATTATTCTGTGTCCGACTTATGCTGTTTCTCCTGAGCTGAAGATTTCTGAGCACACACTCACTGTTCATCTAGTTTGCTGCACTTGTCCAGCACTAAAGAAATGGCTAGGGTAATTAGTATGGGGGTGACAAGACATGCCACACTTAAGTAACACATTCTTCAGGTATTAGATGCTAAAGTGCAATTTCTAGACAAAGAATGTCAAAATGCTGCACACAGACTGGGCCTTGAGCTGTTATTTTAATACTTCACTCACTCACTCACCCACTTACTCACTTACTTTTTAACTTGCTGAAGACTGTAGCATAGCTGAAGTGGCAGCTATGTGTCAGTTAAAAGAAATCACAAAGGATTTTGTATATAGCATGTGGAATTGTGATTGTGAAGGTGGTGATATTAGTAGCTCTGGTAGGCAGCTGATTGTATTTAATATCTGGTATGAAATTTTATTAAAGCAGAGTGTGATTCATATTTTCTTTTCAATCATTTTATCTACATATCTCTTGAGAGTGTACTTTATATACGATTATTTATATAATGTACATAATAATAAAATATACTTTAATCAGATTGCAGGTGTAGATTATAAGCCAATCATGCTTTTGGGTAGTAAGAATAATTCAGTTTCTCATTTCACAAGTAGCAAACAGTTATGATGCTTTAGATGAAGTGTACTCTAAAGCAAAGGGAAAAGTAGCACTGGGCTTTAAAATACTCCCCAGTTTAAATCATGTGTATTAAGTTTAGTAAAACATTAAAAACAACAACAACAACAACAACAACAACAACAACAACAACAACGTGCAAATAATGTGGTGTCTATGATTTTATTTCGAAAAGCTGGAAATCAGTGAATATTTAATTTTTTTGTGTGTCTACTTTGTTTTTTATGTTAAATTTCAATTAATATACTTATATATTTATTAAACTCACAAGTTGGACAGAAAACATATTCATTAATCTATGAGATATTTTTTGGTACTCATAGTGGACACTTGAGACAAAAACGAATGTGCTTTGAACACAAACTGGTTTTATAGTATTTCATAAATAATTTACATAAAATGTGATCAATCTTATAAGTAGACATTACAGGGAATAATTATATTCAAATTTCAGATTTACACATACCATATGCCTTTTGGCTCTGTGACAAAGAAATAAATGTAATGCCCATTGCTTACCTTTTTTAAGCAATTTGGCTCTGTAATCAGTTCACTGAATAATAATAATAATAATAATAATAATAATAATAATAATAATAATAATAATAATAATAAACAAGTGCAAACAAAAGCATGACATGTGCATAAGCTGTCCTATGTGATAACAAATGCATATGCACGTTATTTTAAAAGCTTCAAACTACAAGATTCTATATGACTATTATGCCATCTTAAAATATATAGTAATAAATGCAAACTAAATATAAGTATATAAGTAATACATATATTTACTTAAATAAGTAAAAACATTTTTTGCACATATTTTTGAGCAATATTTTATAGTAAAACCTGCCATATGTATTGACTGGTGGTTAACTAATATTCAAACTTTTTCAGGATAATTTCAAGATCTCTGGCATCATATTGCAAAGTTTGATAATCCCTTTATCTATTTGTCCCATAGCGATGCAGATTGGCTGTGAAATTCTTTATGAAGTATTCGCCTCTATATCCAGTACACATGGGAGTGTTAATACCTTATTTTTAAATGTATAATGTTAACATCTACATTATGCAGATTCTGTTTGTTAATGGTTCTCAATGTACAGTATGTCTTGATTAGAAAACAAAATCAGAAAAAATGTTTTACTGTTTTACAATTCATCTGTGATGTTTCTCATGATAAAGACAATTGCTGCAGTATGTATACAATGTGAGGCTTCTGACATTGGTTCCAAGGCAACCACGACTAGTTAGAATCGTCTGAGCCCCCAATATCCTAGAGTGAAGAAAAGACATTACAATTAAACATGGAGATATTTGTCAAGTAGGTAAGTAAGTAAATATGAAGTAATAAATAAACATTAAAAAGGTCATCTGCCATATAAAAAGGGAAATATGAAACATTCTTTTGAAGAATGTTTTCTTTAAAAGAATGTGTTCATTGGTGCTCACTTTTGGTGATGTAATGACTTTGACATCAGGTGACATTTCTTGTGTATTTATTGTTTCTCTAAATGTATTGTGGTGTTCTTTGTTGATTTGAAATAATAAACCATTTTGAACAGTAATTTATCAAATAAAATGCATAAAATGTAGCAATTGAATATTTTATTCAAAGTAGATTTAATGATTGGCTCATTTCAGAGCAGTCCAAGCAGAACTACAATACTTCAGCCTCCCCTCATTTCTTCATATTTTGCTTCCAAGGAGCCAGACTTTCTCGTATTTTAATGTAGTCTTGACTAATAGTTCTCAAGGTATCCTGAAGAACTTTTTTTTTTTTTTTGGTCCTTTGTTTTTGGCAAGCTTCAGCTTTCGTTTTCAGGGCAGTCCCTGTATCTGAGCAGTTTCAAAGGAATGTTTTTGTTAGTTAAGTCACACAGTGACATATAAAAAAGATCTAACTTAGGTCATGATCCAGTGAGAAACAGGTGCAGATGATGACAGATGATCAGATCGTCAACAACCGTTTTTTAAATGTTGTCTTTAGCCACCTACAGCAACCTGTTGCAGTAACAATTGCTCCTATTTATTTAAATCACTCTACATCGTTTAATTTAATATGAAGAAATGAGGGGTAACTCAAGCCTTTTTGCACAGTAAAGTACACATGAAAGTATCAGTCCGTTCGTGGCTTACCACTGGCTCAATAGTTGTGAAAGCTGCTGAATATTTCTGGTATGCAGCAATTATGCAGTCTCTCCTGTGAAGGAGGAAAAAAAAACGAGATAATGAATGCATTTTTCTCTAATAATTACATTGCATCCATCAGGTGTCCTTGCATGGTGCATTAATACAGAATCCCGTTCCACTCACTTGCTTGTGATGCCACCCCCTGGTGGAAGTCCAGGAACGCTTTCAGTCGACAGAAACTTCATCACACGAAGCAGATCAGGCTCTTCGTTTTTAGACCTGATCAGTTGAATGATCTCTGTATACAGGGTGATAACAAGATGTTCGATGTTTGATATACTAGACTGAAATGCTTCTTGTTTAACTGAGTGTTTTGTTAAAATGTGTGTACAGGGTTTTCTAGTACAAAATGAGGAAATAACCTTTTACTTTAAGATCTATGAGTTGTTCCAGCTCTGCCTCCCGTTGCAATGCTTCAGGAGTCACTTGTGGAGCGCCACTGAAGCAGATGATGATGATGCTCATGTTGTCCAGACTTCCCTGTAAATTATGAGACAAGATAATTAATGTACCTGATGTGCTTCAGGTTCCAAAGGAATCTGAACCTGTTATACAGTATTATAATATATATTATTATATTGTTCAGTGAAGTTATCAAAAATACATTATTCAGGATCTGAAATTAATCTAATAGAAAATGGGGTCCAGTCCAAGAGTGAGGAATGTATGTATGGATGCAGCAACAGCTCCCTGCAGTTCAGGTGGTTATGTTCCACTGAACACTACATAACTCGAAGAACCTACACATACTGTAACTACGGTAGTTACACATACTGTAACTACTGTTAAAATAAAACGCCCAAATAGTATTTCTTATACCTATAACATCTGACAATGTAATATAGATTTATTCGTTCTTGGGTGTCTCTTTTGAGTTGTTAGACACTCACCAACTACACATATTTCCTAACCTCACCCAAGTGCCTACATTGTGTGTCCCAAACCTCTAATAGCTGTGTCCCAAATAACATAATGTGCACTAATTACACAAACAGTGTACAGACATATTTGTAGTATGGTTGTAATGGTTTGGGATGGGATCAAAGTGTTCATGACTTTGAAAATATATTGTATAATATATTGTATACTATATTAATATAAAATAAATGTTTATGTTTCCTCAGCATTATAGAAGAGTTATGAGAATTAAAAACATAATAATCATTGTGCACATCAATGTGATAGGCGCAAATACTGTAGGAATCCTAAACCTTCACTAAACCTAGCGAGACTAAATAAAGGTTTTAGAACAAAGCTATCATATCTAGTCCTTTATCATGTGTGTGTATGCTTAGTACTCAGTTTGTGTGCTTTGTGCATTTTTTCCTCCAGTCTGTCAAACATGTTAGGCTTGGAGATAGGTAGTACATTAAACAAAAGACAGAGCAAATATTTTTGCTGTACATAGATTCTTATATACACACACCAGAGAGAACAGATGCCCTGGGTGTCTCACTTTTCTCTTATATAATCGTGTTTAAAAAACTAAAAATAAAAGCAACTGGTCATTCATTCGTTTATTCATTCGTCTTCTATAACGCATATCCTGTGTACCTGGAGCCTATACCAGGAGGCTTAGGGCGCGAGTCTTTGGAATGTGGAAGGAAACCGGAATAACAGGAGGAAACCCACGGTGAGAACATGCAAACTCCTTGCACAAACAGATTAACGTATTTGATTATCAAGTTTGATAAAATCCTTGTATCCCTGACAACTGGACTATTTTGACTGTATAATACTGTACGTTATGTCAACAAAAATAACATAAATTATTAATAATAATTAAAAGCAATAACTGACCCTAGAGTTTAATGTGAATTTCCCGCTCACTAACTTTGTGGGATCTTTTAGACTATTTGTTGAGTTTCTAACCTTATAGAGGCAGAGGTCAATGACCTGCGAACAGACTTCTCTCAAATCATCACACACTGAAAGCCGGTTGTGCACAAAGGCACACAGCTCTTCATTACTGATGGCGTCCCAAACTCCATCACAAGCCACCACTAGAAATTCATCACTGGGAGAGCGCTCCAGATCATAGACCTCCGGTTCGGGAGACACCAGCTGCTCTGTCTGTGTCCTCCACTCCACCTCCTTAAAGGTAAAATCTCCAAGAGCACGAGATACAGCCAGGGAGCCATTGATGCGCTGCAGCGTGACTGAGCCTCCTGCATTCTGTATGCGCTCCTTCTCTCGTGGGTTGCAGGGCTTGTGGTCCTCAGTGTAGAAGACCACCTGTCTGTTGCGGCACAGGAAGGTGCGCGAGTCACCACAATTGATGAAGTAGATGTTTTGCGGAGAGATCATGACAGCAGCGGCTGTGGAGCCACTGCGGTCCCAGCCACTGCTGTGGGCCAGTTGATGCATGTGGCGGTCAATATCCAGGAACCCATCTCGAATGCTATCTTTCACTTGCTCCACATTTTCCTCTGCAGCTATGCCACCTGGAGGAGGATGAAGAGACATTTTTAAAAGCACTTTGCAAGAGTCCTACAAAAGGTGCTTGATACCTGTTGAAGCTTGTAAAAAATATTACATTTTGGCAGTAACTGCATTGACTGAAGTATCATCTTTGATGCCTCAGGAGGTATAGGAGTTTATTTTATACAGAATCTAATTGTAAGGGTTCACCACTAGAGGACACTGTGTGCGCGATAAGTTAGTTTTGTAGTTTTTTGTTTGAAGAAGGCACCTCGGTCAGGTGATGAGGGAGCTCATTAGATCTGTTGTAAATAGCTTTTTGTTCTAGGAAACTGGGTTGAGCATTGTTTATGTCAAGTGAGCATTTATTTTGTCTTATATTAGTTGGCAATTGTTTTATGGAGCTATTTAGTTACGTTTAACATCTAGTCTGTGTACAACCCTAGTTCGTTTAGTTACTGTTGTCTCTGTGTCTCCTATTATATGCTTAGCCTCTTGTGTGTTTCCTCTCTCGTATGTTTAGTTCATAGTCTGGTTATCTACTAACTATTGAACTACTAACTGGCTTAGCTCTTAGTCTGTCTAGTCTCCTTGTCTGTTTAGATCTTAGTCTGTTTAGTTACTAACCTGTTTAGCCACTAACCTGATTAGTTTTTTAGTCTGTTTCATATCTAGTCTGCTGTGTACTTTGTCTGTTCGTCATAATTTGGCTACTAGTGTAACAACTAGTCTGTTTAGCTACCATCTAGCGCTTAGCAGCTAGTGTGGGGTAATAGTTAGTAGGCGTAGACAAGTCAGTCTGGTCTGTTTGGTCCCTTGTTTGTTTAATCCTTAGTATATGATGATACCAGTCTGTTTAGTCCCTTGTCTGTTTTGTATCTGTCTGTTTAAGCCCCTAGTCTGATGTCCTAGTCTAAGTTATTACTTGATAAATGTTTTAGTTTGTAAGGTGCTGCATTAGGAGGCCAACATCCTTTGTTCAAGTTTTGTTTAAAGTTCACGTTTTGGTTTAAATAAAAAGACTCTTTATGTTCAGAACCTCTGCGTCTATGCCTACCCTTCAGCCCACGGCAATCAACATCAGCCTGCAATACCAGCCAGTTCCTGAAACTAATTACATACTGATTCACCATCTGTTTTATGGAAATCACAAAAGTGTAAAATTGCACACCCCTGGTAGCTTTCACAACCCTGAGCTTTTTTGCCTGTATAAATATTTTTTTGGCATGTATAGGGCATAATATGTGCATTATAGAGTGACATCCCTTTTTTCAGCAAAACATAGGCATTATGATGAACTGTATTTTATTTCATTTTAACCAACTATACCAACATGACTAAAGAAAAAATATAAAAAGGAGGCACATAGGCAAAGAAAAAAAAAATATATATATATATATATACGTTCATGTGTTCTTATAGTTTTCAATTGTTTCTATGGCCAAAATAAATATTTGATAATTCTACATGAATGTAACATTGTTCCCATATTACAGTACTAGTAAAATTTACAGATTACATAAGTACTGTAATGATAACTTTCATTCTACCTGACATATCTGAAAACGTCAATACACATTTTAATTTTAACACACGTATGTTGCCGGCACGGATCTATATATAGTTTGGACACACCTACTTATTAATTTTTTTTGTGATCTACAGTCTAGAACTGAAATAACAAACTGTATGTGCTCCATCTTTCACACAAGGTTTTAGAGAACCTATTGGCAGATGAGTTGGTAATTCTTTGAAAGGATCCTGGAAGGGTTTTGTTTCAAATTAGAGATAATTGAGAAAGGATTTACTACACTACTGTAGGTATCCTGTTTCTTCTGATCATATTTGTTGTGCTTCTACTCTAGCGCCCAAAAGCAATCCTAGGACTCTAGTTCTACAGAAATACTGGTCAGTAAATTAGGTTTCATTTATATATTTTTTATTATTACTTATCTCAGTCTGCAATTGACAGGTGCCTGTGATAATCATAATAAAATACTTCACAGCATTTTGCGCTGGAGCATAAGTTTCATTATTCAGATTCCTTTTTAAATCCTCTGGTCTGGAAATTAGGCCCACCCCATCTGATGCAGAGCTGTCTGCCTCATCAAGAAAAGGCAACCAGTTTTAAGACAGTGTGGGGTTGGTTATGGAAATAGTCCGTTTTCTTTGCAGTTCATTGCTATTCACACCACAGCCTGTAGAGGGCACTCTAATTACAGCTGACTATTTCTCTTAAAAAAACATACAATGCTACTGCTTTTTATTAAGGGTGTTGTCTTATATAAGTTAAAACATGCACCTGTTGCAAGTATGTGATCAAGCAGATGTGTGGAGCAATACTGAGCCACAGTATTTCCAGCATGCCCATCAAACACAGCAAAGTAACTCCAATCAGATAGGGCCTCGGTCATCTCGGGCATGCACGTGTGGGCATCCTCCATTTGTGCACGCCATCCCTGCATGCAGGCCAGGGCATAGCTAATGCCCCATTTGCTCTCACCCTCGTCAGTATGCTTCTGTAGCATAGGCCTTTCCAGGTAAGGGCTGGGTATCTCCTCCACATCATCATTATCCTCTTCAGAGTCCGAATCATCGTCCTGTTTTTGTTCACCCTGCACTCCCTTGAAAAAAAAAGTGACCATCTTTTCGGTCTCCTTCACCAGCTGTCGCAGGAAGGAAGGAACCTCCACAGTGCTGGCTCGCCTTGCGGTCCTCATGACCAGCTAGAGTGTTCTCTTAAACCTTCTGCTGTTCTTTTTACTTCAACCTGATTTTTGGAACTTGCAAAGATGAAGGATTTTATTAAATATCTGCAAAACCAGAATAATTTTTGTTAGCCAATATTTGTAATAAACAATCTTTAACTCTGCTATTATGTATGTTGGTCCCTGAAAAAAGCGTAAGGTAGATACAGTCGAAGTTATTTTCACAATGAGGAACCTGGGCAGCTTACCTGGTCCCCTTCCCTACTCCAAGGGCTGTTATTGGCCAAGGTATTTCTGTTCACTCATCCCTCAACGTGATCACCCCATGTGCCTAGTTGCGTCCTCCCTCTGTTTCAGACTCTTGATAATCCCTTCATCAGTAATGCGCTTGGATTAGCTCATGTTCCTGCACTGACATTATAAACATGTCAGCATTTTGTAATGTACCCAGATACTGAAACAGAATGCCATTATCTTACAGGATGTATGTTCTGTAAATACATACAATCCAAATACAAATACATTTTTGAAAAATGACTCTGTATCTCAATTGAATTATTCTTAAAATTGTTAATGCAGTGTAGTATTTAACTAAATAGGATAAGATTTTCCAAAACCAACATTCGTTCATTCATACTGTACATTCTGGAGCCTATCCCCGGGGATTCGGGGCACAAGAAGGGGTACTTCCTGGACAGGATGTCAACCCATCACAGGGCACACAAGCACACTACAGGCATTTTTAAAATGGCAATTAGCCTACATGTCTTTGGACTGTAGAAGAAAACCAGAGTACCTGGAGGAAACCCACCAAGCACAGGGAGAATATTCAAACTCCATGTACACATACCCTAGGTGAGAATCAAACCCAGACCCTGGAGGTGCAAGGCAACAGTGCTAACCACTAAGCCACTGTGCCATTCTTTTGCTGGTATAATAATAACAAATAGCAACATAATTAATGTAGGCTAGTTATACAGACAAATATAGTCTTAAATATATAGTCTATATTTAAGATTAATACAATATTCCCAATAAATTCACAATATAATACAGTTAAGTCTTATAAAGATATAGAATCCCATCTGATATAGCATTAATCTTGTGTATTTGAAACTATGACCTTTACAAACCTTTTAGATTTTTTAAATACTAAACTGTAAGCTTGATCCATTCAAAAGAACAGCGATTCTCCTGATGTCATTCCAGCTTAGGACAGATCAGTACATCTGAGTGCTCTGTAACATACAGTATCACAGTGTACTGCCAGTAGTCTGATCAAACACTCAAGGACAACCAATTTGGAGACATCCTGATAAATACAGTATCTAAACAGTTGTGTGTGTATACCATGACATGCATTGAATACAATGCATGCAATACGATACGCATTGAATGCATTATGCATGCAATACAAAAATATGATGATACAGTACTGTTTTATTAATTCTGCATTTCATGCATTTGTCAGGCATCACCAGAGGTGCCAATCTGCACACCTCGTACTTTATAAAATAGAGAGAGCATGCGAGCCACATGATTCCATTGTTTTTTAGAGAACCTGTGTCATTACTGTAAATGATCTCTACCTGTGAAATAAGTGATAGTCTGATAGCATAATTACTATTACTATTATTATTGACAGGAATTAAAGATTATATGGATATACAACCACATACAAAAAAGTGCTCATCAGTAGCTCTAAAACAGCACAAGTCTCATGCCACTGCAATTTACAGTGGCCAAGAAAGAGGCGATGGAAATTGGGCATTTAGGCTGACTTTGATGCTCTCTTTAAGACTAAGGTGACCCCTCTGGTGTTGCTACAGAATAATATTATTTTGATTATATAGCACAAAATCAAGGTGACAAGATCATGGGCACCCATGGCTTACCCATGCCTGCAAGATCCAAAGACCAGGATGTCGGGATCCAATTGCTGAAAAAAAGTCAGTGATGATCATGATAGAAAGGCACGAACACCCAATGCACCACAGTCCATCACACAGAGGGGCCCAGTCAGACAAATCCAATCCATGGAAGCCCAAAGCGATAATATGCGATATATAGTTTACATTTAAAAAAATATCTTCAAAAAACATAATTTCACTGCTTATAGTAAACTAAATTTACATTAGAGGCCAGTTACTAGACTTATTTTGTAATTCAATCTTAAATAAAGTAAAAGTAAAAAAAATAATAATAATAAAAATTAATCATGAATCACACCAGATCTAGACCAGGTTGTATCTATACACCTCCACTTGTTACTTTATTCATGTTGATGTAATATATTGCACTAATTACTTTTGTCATATTCATTGTGACATTTTATCCTCTGCACAAATATGTTGAAATATAGCTAATTATTGAAATCAGTTATCAATGTGTGGCAATTCTGTTAAGCTCTACCCTGAAACACGTTTCTGCTGAAATATTAGTGATGTATTTTGTAATTCTAATGGTGATGATCCTAAATCTTTGGTAACACTTGGGCTAAGGCAGAAATATACCCTGAGTTGGTCACCAGTCCATCATCCATATACAATTTGGCAATTAGGTATAATTTAGAGTTTGGAGGACAAGATTGAAGAAAGTAAGCCAACGAGGAGTCAAGAAACATATAAAACTCAGGTTTTAATTATAAAATCCACTGTTTGAGTGGTGGAGACTGCAAGTGCTGGACATAAAGTTCCAGAATGCAATACAGCTATATGTAACGCAGTTGTGCTACTGAAAGTTAGCTTGGCTAGTTCGGCTAGCTCAGCTTAGCTAAAGATTTAAGTGGAATCAGTCATGGGATAGCGATGGTGGTGTATCAGCATGAAAACTGAAACTTTGGATTATGAGAGGATGAAAGTGAGCTGTACTGAATAAAGTAGTAAAGCTACTGGATGAATGCAAATGGTGTGTGAAATGTCTCTCTTCATTTGTTTAGAAATGGCATGTGAAAATTTTGTAAATTAGTTATACTGATTACATCTAATAATTAAGTGGTTTTGACATAATTGATAACACACATGGAAGCCATTTTGTAAATAGTTATGATTTTTCTCTAAATTGTCATTGGTGTTACCTTCGTTTGTGTCATACCAGGAAGCGACGTAACACCAGTTATTAAATGTATAACCAAATGCATTAAGCTGTACTTTGTGTGAATTCATACAGTTTAAAAGTACGTTATTGCTGTGAAAAGAGTTCTGGGTGTGAAAGAAGAAATTATTTCAGGAGATGTGTATGTCCCACGGTGGTGTAGTGGTTAGCACTGGACCCCAGCGACCCTGAATACAGGATAAAGCGGTATAGAAGATGGGTGAGTATATGTCCCAAACTCCACCTTTTCTGTAAAATGACCCATATAAGTAATTCAGGGCTTGTGATGTAATGAATTGCCAAGTGCAGCCTATTTCTGGAGAGAAAAAATATATAGAGAAAGTATTCATATATAGAAAGTATGCAATTTCATCATAGTGTCAAAGTATTCCACCGGAATAATCAAAAACGTGCACTATATCCCAATCTGGCAACCCTTTGAGACAGCGCGAGGGAGCGCTCGAGACCGTGGCGCGTTATAGGATGGGTGGAGAGGAGGAGCAGGAGGGAGGACAGGAAAAAGACAGAATGTGAGGGATCCGGCAAGAGGAGAGGAGATCCAGCGGATGAGTGAGCATCTGGAAGGAGCCGGAGGGGGGAGAGAGGAGCGGACAGGCCCAGCTGCGGCTTGATGGAGCATGGGTCAGGTTTTAGGATTCTCCCACTGCAGTGAGTATCTTTGTTGTTTTTTTCCCCCATCAGCAGCATGTTCACATCATCCCCTCCCTGTATGTGTATTATCCCAGCTATAGCCAAACATCCATACTGGCCTGCTAAATAGTTAACCAGCAGAGTACTAATTTGCATGTCAACAACAGCTGTCTGTGTAGAACACATAATAAAGCATCATCATCATCATCATCATC
>JAAGKR010000983.1:78384-135374 GCA_011419295.1 Clarias macrocephalus | reverse complement strand
ATTTTGTAAATAGTTATGATTTTTCTCTAAATTGTCATTGGTGTTACCTTCGTTTGTGTCATACCAGGAAGCGACGTAACACCAGTTATTAAATGTATAACCAAATGCATTAAGCTGTACTTTGTGTGAATTCATACAGTTTAAAAGTACGTTATTGCTGTGAAAGGAGTTCTGGGTGTGAAAGAAGAAATTATTTCAGGAGATGTGTATGTCCCACGGTGGTGTAGTGGTTAGCACTGGACCCCAGCGACCCTGAATACAGGATAAAGCGGTATAGAAGATGGGTGAGTATATGTCCCAAACTCCACCTTTTCTGTAAAATGACCCATATAAGTAATTCAGGGCTTGTGATGTAATGAATTGCCAAGTGCAGCCTATTTAGAGAAAGTATTCATATATAGAAAGTATGCAATTTCATCATAGTGTCAAAGTATTCCACCGGAATAATCAAAAACGTGCACTATATCCCAATCTGGCAACCCTTTGAGACAGCGCGAGGGAGCGCTCGAGACCGTGGCGCGTTATAGGATGGGTGGAGAGGAGGAGCAGGAGGGAGGACAGGAAAAAGACAGAATGTGAGGGATCCGGCAAGAGGAGAGGAGATCCAGCGGATGAGTGAGCATCTGGAAGGAGCCGGAGGGGGGAGAGAGGAGCGGACAGGCCCAGCTGCGGCTTGATGGAGCATGGGTCAGGTTTTAGGATTCTCCCACTGCAGTGAGTATCTTTGTTGTTTTTTTCCCCCATCAGCAGCATGTTCACATCATCCCCTCCCTGTATGTGTATTATCCCAGCTATAGCCAAACATCCATACTGGCCTGCTAAATAGTTAACCAGCAGAGTACTAATTTGCATGTCAACAACAGCTGTCTGTGTAGAACACATAATAAAGCATCATCATCATCATCATCATCTCTTTCCTTCCCTTATACAAATGCCTAGCTTGACCAGTGTGTTGGTGCTGATGCTCTAGTGCTAATGTTTGTATCTATACAGTGTGTGCATATGTCAGGAGTACTTGTCTCACTTGTCTCCCGTAGCATAAATAGTATCTATGTGCTGTCCTGGTGTTTTATTATTTGTTTTAATTGACATTGAACCATACTTACGGGTGGGTCCATGGGTCCTGTGTGTGCTTTGTCTCACTTACAGTAAGGCCTCTCCTATGCATGCAATGTACACAGCAGTGTATCCTGCATATTAACCAGAGCCCTTCATTCAGTATTTAAAGCAACAGGGTTGAATCAAATTGCAGCTCCTTGAAATCGTATTATTCTGTACACATACAGTATCATATAACCCAGGTCTACTGTGTATAACGTTGTGTATGTGGTTGTCTTATCATTTCTTTATTATTAGAGAGATCAGATATATGATGAGGTGATTTGCTAGGGATGGGATTCATCGGTAACGATATTATCACGATACTTCAGTGGCGATTCGGTTTACGATTGCATTTCTAGAAGTATCACAATTTTTTAAATATCCCGAATCGATATTACATCCCGCGATTTTGTTACAAATTAAAACCTTTAAAAGGTTTAATGAACATGACATTAGCTTTGCTCACTTATAAGAATATAACAATACTGTACAAAATCGAAATAAATAACATTTAACTGTGCAGTACGTCTCTCTGTCCTCCGCCATAATTATGATCATTTCTAAACAAATTTAGCAAATAATTCACTCCTACCACACGGGATGAAAATGTGTAAATAGCTTTGAGTCCCTCCTCTATGCGCATGTGCGCAAGCGGAATAAACTCACTCTCTCACTCATCATCTATTCCGCTTGCGCACATGCGCATAGAGGAGGGATGAAAATGTGTAAATAGCTTTGAGTCCCTCCTCTATGCGCATGTGCGCAAGCGGAATAGATGATGAGTGAGAGAGTGAGTTTAGATTGTACCCCCTGTAGGATTATACAGAATCAAAAAGCCGCCAATGTCTTAAAACTCAACTTGAGAGTGAGTACGCAAAAGTACTACTTTTAACGTGGGCACACAGGGCTCCTAGCGCACATGTTCGACAAAATTGAAAATCTTGCTGCGTTTTGAGACTGATATAAGCATGTGTCATGCGTGGGTTTACACAGTGTTTGGAGAAAAAGGCAGATCGGAGGCTTTTGATGCGATAGAGTTTTGATATTGTAACTTCATAAAAACGCATATGTGTTGCATCACTTGGAAGCTTCTGCATCAGTACAGAATCGTCTAGGCTGTTGAAAGATATTAATGGTCTACCCTTGAAGCTACTATTGCAGCAATTTAACCACAAAATATTAATCACGAATTGTGTACCTAAATGGATGATTTTTAATCTGCAATATTATATATGTAGGGAACAATATAGTGCAAAATGTATCATTGTACCCAGTAAAGAGACTGATTAACTTAAAACTGTAAGACTTAGAACTGTGTGCTGGGCCACCAAGGCCTCAGTATGACCCTACAGAGCAGATGCATCCCACTTTAGGATGGGAGCGCATGGACCAGCTGTCCATTTAAATGAGTGATGTTTCCTTTAACCATATGATGAACTTGTATGGAAGCATTGTATCTTGTTAGAAACAGAACACATGTATGGGAGTATTGTGTTGGTGGGAACAGGATGTTGAAGAAGTGTCAGTTAAATATACTGTATTTAAGCATACATCTTAGAAGAGATGAGAGCTTTTCCCTCTGCAGAGAAACTGCTCGGCTGTATTCTGAAAAGAATAAAGTCTAGTGTCCTCAATGCTCCTGGTCTCCGGAGTGATCTTTGCATCTTTAGTTAATCATCCCTGAACTAGCTACAACATAATATCCTAGCAACTAGAAGAGATCAAAACGTTTGCCCTATTTTATCAGAACATTTTCTGGTTATAAGTTCATTGGGTCTATGGTTTACCCTTTAAGCTTTTGAATGGCATTTTGTTGTTATTACTGTACAGTTAAATATTATGTCAACCACTAGTACATACTAGAGCACTAATTGGTATGTCAACGACTTATAGTTTCCAGCTGTCTGTGTAAAATTTATGATAAAGCATCATCATGTCCATCTTTTTTCCTTCCCTTATAAGGATGTGCTTGACTATAAGACCAGTTTGAGTTTACTGATGCGTTGTCACAAAGTACACTTCCATAGCAAATCATGAACAGGGTGTCATTCAGGTTCTGTGTCTTGTGTAGGTGTATGAATAGGACAACTATGGCAAAATGCCAAAAATGGCAGGGAAATTTGTATCTACTGCTGACCAACTCTCTTGTACTCAGAACAAGGAACATTACATTATTGTTTCTAATAATATGGAATATGGTAAATAGAATTGTATATGAATGAAGAGACATGTTTGTGTCTGAACGTTCATTTTACCAAAAAAAAAAAAAAAAACATTATTACATCAATATTTTATAATATCATTCAACTCTTACTTCTCTGTTGCCTCATAAAGGGTTTTCCAGGAAAGCATTAAATATTAATACGAAATATAGCTATTCAGAATAACATCCCTTATTATTTTATCCCAAACATAATGGACAAAAATGTTTTTTTTAATTATTTATAAAAACGTCATATATATTTTTAAATGTATCCATTTCAAAAGTATTATTTGTAACTATTTAAGGACAATATACTGTAAGCTGCCTGGAATGTACAGTATGTACAGTGTGTCAGCTGTTGTCAGAGGGATGTCAATAGTGAGTTTGTGTCCTGGTTGAGGATTGGAGAATAAGTTTTGTCCTTCTGTTTCAGAGGAGTTTGGCTCTGTCTCCTCAACACCTGACTCGACTCCTCCCTGTACAGATGGTAAGGATTTCTTTACCCTTTCCAGAATTAAATCCTGAACTTATCTGTATAAAAATATATTGATATGCCTATACTGTAAACCTCCTTGTGAGGCTAAGGGGGAACGCTTTACACCATATAATAGTTCCTGTTCATACTGCTTGACTTTTTTGAAGGTTTGATTAATTTGTAGGCAAACAATAGTTGACTTAGCACTTGCTGGAGAGGTGACGTTAGACATGCTGGCTGCTTTGCTGGCAGCTTTAGGGCAGCGCTGTGTTGAGGAATCAAAATGAGAATAGTGCACAGTCTGACTAACCACACTGATGACTAAAGATGTATGACAATACATTTATGGATTTCTTGAAAGTCACAATTGTGTCAGTTTTAATTCATTGTTATGACGGTGGTTAACGTTCTTGCATTGTCAATTGAAAAAACACATCAACATTTAGAACAGGTTTAAATGCTTTGATCTTGACATCAAATGAACTGGATTGAATCAGTGCAGTATTTAGGATCTCTTGTAAAACAGGTGTTTTTTAGAGCAGCTTTTTCCCATCATGTCCAGACCTCATGTGCTCTATGCTGATACTCAGTGCTATCACTACTCCCTTTTTGCCCTAGGTGGTAATGAGGAGTCAGATTTCCCGGAGCTCCTAACAGCACGGGAGTGGTCTGAGGATGAAGAAGGACCTGAGGATGACCTCAGCAGTTCCTCTATGTGGGGGACCCCCCGTCAGAACTCCTTCGAGCTCACGTTCTCATACATCGCCTTCTCTGAGGGCGAGAGCTCTGGCCGGAGAGACTCAGGCCGACGGCGAACCGGAGGGAGAGGAAGACAAAGCTCACTACGCCGTATGGACACTGTGGAAACCTTTTTACCTCCAGACTCCCCCGCTGCCGAGTGGGACCCCCTTGCCTTCATGAGCGGAGAAGAAGAGCAGCAGCATGTGGAAAATCAACTTCCCGTACCAGTGGAGGGCAACAATCGGACTCTAGAGTCCACCAGTCAGAGTACAGAGTACGTTCCTGATCAAGAGTTACAGGGAGAAATGGAGGAGATCGCATTGCAGGAAACGTGCCACGTTACAGATAGCTTTGAAGGTAGGGCATCACATTTCAGACACACAACAGACTAAGATCATAATAGATTTTTTGGGGGGGAAAAATTAATAAAAAATTCATCATTAGATGAAAGTTATCATTAGACATTCATTCTGCTGTAAAAAACTAGGTACAGTATATACACCATTTCTGAATGTTTATAATATAAATATATGTGTGTGCATATGTGTGCTTAAGCTGCCTGATGCTTCCTGACTGGTGAACTAATATGATTCAGATACACTACAGTGTAAATCTAATAACATAACCTCATTTGACTCACTCAGTTACACTCTTACTCAACCAATCTGATGACAGCCAAAGATCAAACAATGCAAAACTGTTTAAATTATTAATCCACTGCTTTAAATAAATATTAATATTAATTTAATATTTTATGATTCATGTTTATATTATTATTGTTGTTGTTATTGTTGTTATTATTGTTATTATAATTGCCCTCATAGTAAACTGAAAAAGTTTGTACTGTAAATAGGCTCAACTATTAAAGCTAGCACTAATTAAACAGATCTCCATGTTGAGAGAGAGAGAGAGAGAGAGAGAGAGAGAGAGACTAGTCTACATCATATCCTGTGATGTCACTTAAATAATTTGTCTGGACCATCAGTTCATCAGACATTTGATGATAAATGGCCAAATGATAGACTCATAGACTCAGGCATAAAAAATAACTTTTTTTTTTTTTTTTGTGACATCAGTTCCTGTAATGTGAGAAGCTGATATAAGTATGGACAAAAAATATTGATTTGGGCAAGAATGCACATCACATACTATGACTTACAGTATAATGAACAAGCTCAGAATAAAACTTGACAGGTGCTATAAACAAATAACTTCATCAGCCAAAAAAATTTATACATGAAAAAAATAATAAAAATTTTAATACAAAATTCATTGCTGTGATGATGATGCTATGATAATAGTATGATAATTTTATAACTACATTATGATAAAATTATTTAAATACTAAATTGAAATGTATATGTATATACTGCTGTAATACGTGCCTTAAAACATTTCAATTTAGTATATAAAATAATATTATCATAATGTAGTTATAGAAGTATCATATATACATATGTACATATATACAGTACAGAGCAAAAGTTTGGACACACCGTCTCATTCAAAGAGGTTGAATTTGTATTATGGCAAGAAAAAAGCAGCTAAGTAAAGAAAAACGAGTGGCCATCATTACATTAAGAAATGAAGGTCAGTCAATCCGAAAAATTGGGAAAACTTTGAAAGTGTCCCCAAGTGCAGTCACAAAAACCATCAAGCGCTACAAAGAAACTGGCTCACATGTGGACCGCTCCAGGAAAGGAAGACCAAGAATCACCTCTGCTGCGGAGGATAAGTTCATCCGAGTCACCAGCCTCAGAAATCGCAGGTTAACAGCAGCTCAGATCAGAGAGCAGATCAATGCCACACAGAGTTCTAGCAGCAGACACATCTCTAGAACAACTGTTAAGAGGAGACTGTGTGAATCAGGCCTTCATGGTAGAATATCTGCTAGGAAAACCACTGCTAAGGACAGGCAACAAGCAGAAGAGACTCGTTTGGGCTAAAGAACACAATAAAGAACGCAATAAAGAAAAGTCTTTTAATGAGAAGGGGGTGTCCAAACTTTTGGTCTGTACTGTATATATACTGCTTTAATACGTGACTTAAAACATTTCTATTTAGTATTTAGGTAGTGTTCGCTTACGTTCTGTTAACTCCACAGCTCAACAGCTTCATGCCTCAGAGCCATATGTTGGCACGGAATCCACAGCCCCGTCGCATACTGAGGAAGAAACATCACATGCATCTCAAAGTCCCATTAATAAAAACACTCAGGAAGAGCCAACCAGGGAACAGTGGTTCTCTACCCTTAACCTATCAGAGGGGCCGACGATACACATCCAGATTGCAGGTAAGACTAAACATATAGACTAGACATGAGAGGTTATTCAGTGTGGTCCTTTCTGTAGTGCTGAAACATACACAGGGCACTTTGAGGGTTAGGGTTAGCCAGTCATTTATAGGGTCAGAAACACTTACATTTCATTGATCCCTTGATTGATGAAGACGTTGCTCCCAATATTCTTTACTACATTACATCAGTTTAAGTTGTTAATAGTAAATTATAAGGAAAACAATATGAAAGTAATAAGTAA
Source organism: Clarias macrocephalus (assembly GCA_011419295.1). Lineage (NCBI taxonomy): Eukaryota > Metazoa > Chordata > Actinopteri > Siluriformes > Clariidae > Clarias > Clarias macrocephalus. The sequence goes on along the minus strand of JAAGKR010000983.1, from coordinate 128,317 downwards.
TCACTGGTAAATCCTGCAATAATGTAGAGGTACATAACCAAATATTGTATGCAGTACATTCACACCAAAGGTGATGTGCCTTGAGCTTAGTGTTTATACGATTGTAGCGTAGAGTAGAGAATGTGACAAAAACACAATGTACTAAAATTCACTGTGTTGTAAACTTCCATGTTCTCATCAGATGACTTTATATACTGTACTGTATAGGTAATGTTTTAAACATGTAAAAATGTATGTAAGTAAAAATAGGAAATATATAAACTTTATTATATAAATGTATAAAGTTTATTATATAAATATTAGGAATGGACAAATGACAAGAAATCTTTTAGATTTCTGAAGTCTGACCTGCTAATACTGATTTGGTTGATTTTTAAAAAAAAATTCTAATAACTATAATTGAACAACACAGACAAACTTTTTTTTTTTTAATTGTAATGAAAAAAAAATTACGTGTTCATAATAAAACATGGATCATTAAAAAAGTATTACATTTGCTCCAAAACCTTAGCTGCAAGTTATTGGACACTTTACAGGTTACTCATCAGAACTTGAAATGAAAATTCTACAAAATTCAACATTCTCTGAGACAAGCACATGACGATTGCATCTTTTTGAACTGCACTATATGCACCTTGGCATGAGCTGGGAATAAAGCATGCACGCCTTTGATTCACTGGTGTTACTGTGAATGAGACCACAGCCAGTCTGTTTCCTCGAGTCCTGGTTACAAATGGCTATAGTAGGATTTAAATTCATAATCTGCAGATAATAGAGTGTATGCTTTTTTTTTTTTTGCACCAGGTGGATACACATTGGCCAATCACTGGTCATAGCCGATAAAGCTAAAAAACAGTTGATCACTTCTTTATTAAATTGAGATATAGCTGTATAAATAATTCTGATGGAATCAGACCTTGTCATTTTTATAAAAATATCGACAATATCTATGATTGTAACATAATTTATACTGTTTGTTACAATCACAAGTAACCAATCATTTGATCATAGTGAGTCTTAATATTAGGCAAACACACCCTCAGACAAACAACAACATGTAACTGTAACTGTGCCATTATTTCATAAAAAAGAAGTACCCCATTACCGCTTTAACAGGATTTGGGGGTAAGTTGCAGCCAGTTGCTGCTAATCATCAGTTCATGATTAATTGATCATCAGCCGGTGTGCAGACCAGAAACAATGGCCTTAGAGAAGCCATGAAAATCTGGAAAGGTTTATAAAACCATTTCCTATGAATTTGGAGTTCATCACAGAGGAAAATTATTCATGGGAGTAGACGTCCCAGCGCATTCACCCCAAGGTTAGACCATGCAATGCTCAGAGAAATACAGTACAAAAACAACTACGTAAAAGGTACATCCCAGATCCTACAGACCTTGAGCATGTTAAATGTTTAACAGTTTGCAACCATGCAAACTCCATGCCCACAGAGATGGGAATCGAACCCGGACCCTGAAGGTGCAAGGCGACAGTGATAACCACTACACTACCGTGGTGCCCTATTTGTCTTCACTTTTTGCCAGATCATGGTGGCTGTAGAAAGGTGGTAATCAGTGAAATATTCCATAATGCATCCACTCTTGTGTTAGAGAGAGAAGCTTTCTTTTCCTTGTGGAACTCTGCAATGAACAGTAATTAGGCATTTTCTTTTGTATACAACAAATTGACATCATCTGCAACTACAGTATGAGACACATACCTTGCTTGTACAGTTTGTTATTGATAGAGCATTCTTGTCCGTATCTGGTGTGTCTCATGGCCAGTCGTATGGGACGGTAACTGTAATTGTGCCTTTATGTCCCCCTCTTGTGTACATGTACGTCAGCCTGTGTGTTCTTGGTAGGGAGCTATGCTATTTTTAGCCAATGAGTTGGGGGCTGTCTTTAACAGAATGCATGCCAAAAAAGCTCCATCGGTCTGAGCAGAGCAGGGAGACAGAGACAGGCAAGAGAGGCCTCACCCTCCAGCGGCTCACGAAATGTCCAGCAAAGGTGAGGAATCCTGAATGAATTCTACTGAGGAAAAAAAAGACTAAAAGAATTTGTAAGTCTCAACCTGGACAACACACTCATCTCGTTTCAGTTGTATGCCGACTGGACTCGCTAAACTTTGTGAATTTGGTCTCCTGTATGAGTGTAGAATTTGCACTTTTGTCTGTCTTGGCATTTTTTTCTCACTTCTGACTCAGTGTTGTTTATTGGAGAAGAGGATTGTGAGAATTCCAACACTCACAAAACAATCCAAATATCAAAGGATTCAAGACAGCGAGGAATTTCTTGTTAGTGCATGTGTGTGTGCGTACTGTATGTGTATACGCGGACTCGATGGACGTGTTGAATCTGGCACTGATTTCATTTTTCCATCATTTTATTTAGAAGTAAAAATGGAATGGAAAGTAAGTGAATGAGGCTTTTATACTGTCTTACTGCGATGAACATTTTCATAGGATTTCATAGGTTTTCTTGCTGTTTTATCTACTGTACTGAGAACAAACATCAAAATGCTCTAGGATTAAGTTTTTGTGCAGTGTGAATGGAGCGTGAACAGTGAAGTGCATTTTACCTACAGTAACATACACGAGTTATTTTGAGTCCATCCGGACCCAAATAAACACTGCACAGTGTTAGTTAAAACTGCAGATTTTGCCAGCACTCTATATTAAAATCATATCATAAATACCAACATGTAGAAACAGCATAATGAATGATTATATCAAGATAATAAAAACTCTATGGACTTCTGTAAAGACTTCTGTAAGAAACTGGCCAAGGAATAGGTATTAATAATGTTAATGAAGTTGCGTTTAGGAATTAAAAGTTAAAAGTGGATGAGATGACCAAAAATTTTTGCTTCTCGTTATTTTATTCTTTCATACAATAAACATATGAACTGTCCCTGGAACACAAGGTGATATTACATACACTATGGGAAGCAAGTTGCATATAATTAATAATATATAACATAGTAATATATAATACAATTGTATATATAATATATAATGTAATATTTCATATTAGCAGATCGTACATTTAAAAAAGTAATTAAAGGAACAAATAAAAAGGCAACCTGAGGAAGGAATTTCAATTATCTTTTCATTTAACTTCATATAGTCATATAATATATAATATTTAATACTTAATGGGGAAAAAATCCTCAAACATACTGTAACTTTCCTGTGGACTGGATGTGTATTGCAATAGCAAAGATTTTTGACATTTTATCATTTACCATATGTTTACTGTGCTTTAATGTGCAGATCCACCGACGGAAATTAGTGTGTGCTAGATAAAGTTTGTCACATAAAATTTGTCTTCATGGCCACCTGCTTAAACGACACCCAGATGCATGCTAACTCGGTGCCTTACAGTAGCTGATTATAAACGTTCAATCTGCTGTTGCACGCCATCACTCACGTCTGAAGGCCAGCCACGAATGGCATTACCACTGAGGTAATTCGCAACAGATTAGTTAGGTGTCATCTATGTGTCATCTGTTGGCTGTGCCTCAGTAATCCATCCAGACAAAGAAAAGTGGTTTGAAGAACATTAATAGCGGTCATGTGTTGCGCATGTCTCTTTGGGCAATTTGAACGCCAAATATCACTGAAACGATCACTGAGTTGAGAGATAATCGCTAATCATAATCACTGAAACATAATATTGTGTCCCACCCAAGATTTTCCTTTCATGAGTCATTCGGACTTAGAAGTTTGAATGCTGGGAATGTTTTGAACAAACTGTAGCACCGGACTTCAGTTTGGAAACTCTGGGACAGGAAATGTGTTGAAAGGAGGCTGGATGTGTTAGAGTTCTGTCAGCAGGTGCTTTATGTGGCTATAGTTAAATTCTGCTTTTCTCATCCTTTCTTTAGAGCCTATATTTAGCCCCAGTGAGCCCTAAAGTCTGTCCTCCGTATCCCTGTTCTTTTACTCGGCCATATTCATTTGACATACTGTAGTAGGGGCGGAAATGATCGTAAATGAAGAATTGTAATTGTTTTAATGTAGAATATATTATTACTCATCGTAATGCGTAATACCTACTGGGTATTCAGGACCACTTAATTTGCAACCCCTTCATATGAACATATACTTAAATTCATCAGTCATTTGATCCTTTACATCTACTGTACAGTTTGTAGGTATGTGTGGGGGTTTGGGAGGTATTTGCTCAAGTACTGAAGAAACGGTGTGTGATTAGAGCTGAGAGGTAAGAGGCAGGGAACGGAGAAATGGGAGAAATGGGGTGGTATGGAAGAACTTGGGAAGGCTGGAAATGAGACGTACAGTTGCATTCTGGATCAGGACAAATGAGTTGAGTGTCACCTGAACAAGCACAGTAGCCTGTGAAGAAAGAAATGGACGAAAATCGACAAGAGTGAGTGGGGTGAGTAATGTGTGGGGAAAAGGACAGTTTATTGTCCAGAGATCCGCTAAGATTGCGGACAGTGACTGATGGAGTGTTCCAATTATTGTCCAGGGAGATTTTTTTTGCTGTGATGCCAACTGAGTACTGTTGGGACTTTTAAACACCATACTGTCACTGCTAAGATGTAGAATAGCTCATCAGAGAAAAAAATATATATATTCAGCCCACAGTGCTGTTACAATGATAAAGCCTGATGAGGCTGATTTCAAGCCATAGGATGAATTTGCTGAACTTTGCGCTGATAAAGAGAGCGTCAAAATGGTGGACCATTAAGTTTGGTGTCCAGTAAAGTCGCTGTGAGATAACAATGTCTTTACAAAAACCAGCAGAGCTGTGGTACCTGATCTTGTATACTTATACTATTTACTATAATGCAACTGATGCAGTGAATTTCAGCGTCACAGCTCTGGTTCACCTCACGAGTAATGTCTTATCAGAGAATGCCCTACAGTTTTCATTAATATAGTGTTGTCATATTATTAATTTTGTCAGTCACTGTAAAATTGCTAATTTTGAAGCATAATCGTATGCCTTTCTAATCATCATTTTCTGGTGAAACTATTTGCATTTTCGTGGTTGCGGCCTACATAATCAACTGTACATCCTTTTTCTCTGTCTCCATGACACTTTCTCTTCTCAGTAATGGATCTGATCTACTGGAAGGAAACTGAGCGGACGGGCATGGTGTTCACCGGCCTGGTGGTGGGCCTGCTCTCTCTCTTCCAGCTCAGCATCATCACTGTGCTCTCCACTCTCTCACTTGCCATCGTGTGCGTCACCATTTCCGTGTGCATATACTGCAAAATTCTGCATGCTCTGAAGCTCAGAGATGGAGCACACCCCTTCCAGTGAGTCTCACTCCTTCTCATCTTTCCTGCCATAAACTTTTGGGGAATGTAATGCTGTTCCTGTAGACACAGTAGGTGAATCTGTTTTTTGGATTTATATTTTACAGGACTTATCTGGACTGGGATGTTGGCCTTTCAGGAGACCAAGCTGAACATTACATGCAAAAAGCTATATTCCTGTGCTTTGCTGCTGTAGACACACTGAAGCGCCTGGTCTTCGTAGCGAACCTATTTGACTCTCTTAAGGTGAGATTCTTGAATGGAAACAATTTTAAAGCTGGTGGAGTTTTTTTTTTACCTGTAGGATTTTGTGAAGTAATGTGACAATTTGCATAGACCGTCACTGTTTTTCCCTCCTGTAATATACACAAATGGATAAACCAAACCTGACAAAATAGATAATTAAAACTGGTCTCATACTAATTATTATTATTATTATTATTATTATTATTATTATTATTATTATGTTCATGAAAAATATGACCCTAAAAGTTCACTACTGCATTCTGTGAGGCATGGGAACACTTTTAGCATGCACCAAAACCCAGAACCCCCCTGTTCTGACCTGTGGAGTATGTGATATAGGATACTCCAAAAGTAGAGGGTTAAGAGAGGTTTCTAGTTTCAGTTGGCTGCACTGGAATAAACACACTGTCTAATATTAAGAGAGACTCTTGTTGTTGATTGACAGGCTCATCAGTGTTTGATATCATCTTCCAACACAAATCCCTCCAAAGAGCAGGGTTTGGTTAGAGCGGGACAGTAGTAGTGCGAGCCAGCCAAGAGTAACTTTGAACTTTTATGTGTATTTGTTTATATGAATTCCTTTTCCATTTACAGTTCCTGTTGCTGGTGTATCTGGTGACATATCTGGGAGCTCTTTGCAATGGCCTTACTCTGCTTATTATTGGTATGACCATCTTTTTTTTTCACATCAAAAATATCGTAAGGCTGCAAAAAATATCGGGTTATTTCTATTTTTTTATTATAATTTTTTTTTTTAGGGTAAAGATGCAATTTTAGGCACATCTAACGTCTACAAACCACCAGTATGACAACTAGTATAAAATAGCCGGGAGGGACAGAGACAGAGAGAGAGAGAGATAGAGAGAGAACGATGGGGGTGCCTATAAACGGAGGCCTGTCTGATACCTATTTTGGTCATTAATGTGTTGCCTAATCCTATATATTTGCTACAAAGACGGATTCTGTTTCCAAAGAAGGTCCCGATTGGCCAAGGTAATTCCTGACCATCCCTAGGTCTTAACCCATAACAGCCCAGACGCATTTCTCCTTTAAGGGAAATTATGGGCTATAACACAGACCACTGACAATTTTAGGGTTAAAAGCCCTATATAATAATACCGGCCTGAGTATCCGTCATTGTCGGGTAAAGAGTTTGTAGAAATAGTTAAAAGGTTAGGAATCGCTAAAAATAAGCCGATTAGCATCTGGCACATACTTGCTCATAACTTCCCTTCTACTCAACATTTTGATTTAATTTATGGAGCAAGTTTCAGTTTTCATAGTGTACATACCATTTTATGGAGTAAACTGTCTGAGTCGAGCTGCCATGTGTGTATTAAGGATTTCGCCGGCTTGTAGGTGCATTACAGTCCTTTCAGCATACTCTGTGCATACACAGCAAACTATCGTGATCGGCTCTGATGAGTGACATGTACTGTATAGCCATGCCCACCTCAAAACAACTGGATGAGTAAAAAAAAATGCTAGATGCTCCGGTACTTAACATTTTGTTTTAATTTATGGCACAGATTTACCTTCAGGCAAATACAGAAGGAACGGTAAAGTTTCATTCAGGTTTTGTGTGATTCTGTGACAAATTCTGGATGGACAGACTTACAGACAGAAATCTTTTTGAGACTGGTTTCAGGTCCTCCAATATATGAAACATAAAGATACCATTGAAAGGGCGAGTTCTGGCAAATGTACAGACAAAACCTTCTTTTATTTATATAGACGTTTATTTGTAATTTGTTTTATATCAGTTTGTTCAAGTAATGTAGTTAAAACGTTGCAGTTAAAAATAATTCCTGAGATTTGATTACATCAGTTAGAATTGACAATTGGTATGAAACTTACTTTCAGCAACAAAAACAAGCTTTTAAAAATTAGCTAGTTCTGTCACATGTGCTATGCAGACACACCGCCGTTTTAGCAATGATACCATGGGTACACGTTCACAGAATGTCACATGACTGCACAAGAATGTTAATTAGATGTCACAAAAAAGAACTTTCCAGAAGATTTAAATGGTCTGTCATGCCACGGTCAGCATGGGTTCTTATGGACTACGAGTTGGTGTTACTGCTAGGCAGTTAGCAAGTTAGCAGTTAGCAAGTACTGTTGTATCGGGAAACTGTGCCCCCTCACCGCTGTGAGTCCTCCTAAGAGCAGTTGGCTTAGGTATACCTGACTGTGAATCCTAATGAATAAGGCAGGGGTCAGGTTCTATATCAGTTTCAAGTAGTTATTAGATTATAGAAGAAATATCACTCCAGAAATGTTTGAATGGTTGTGTGCAGTTCGGCCTTGAGACTAGTTTTATTTTAAAATATTTGAAAAAGGAGGTGTTTGATTTCTGTTTCCTGTAATGGCTCTAGATCAAATGTGAGATCGAAAGGGGCTATACTCACCCTTTTTTATTGCTACTGTAGGTCTTTGGAGTAATGGTTGAGTTAAAGGTTTTTATATCCTTGACACAATTGCCCTAGAACACTGTACAGTAGAGGCTCGAGTCACTTCTCCATTGGCTCATATGGCTTCACTGCATATTTGAGCTTCAGATAGAGGAAGTAGGAAGTGCCTGACAAATTATACTCTATGTTTAATTGCTCTGACAATGCTCAGTAGAATATTGTCGACTAATCAGCAGAAGACTCCTTTATGAGTCCACACAGGATATATGAAAGGCTTTGCCTGTAATAATTAATAATAATAATATTATTATTATTATTAATTATAATAAAAAGGGTTGGATTAATATGGCCATTGCACCTCGTATTCTTTCACTTTTTTCTCTCCTGATATTAAAAGAGTTAGTTGTGATACTCCCATAACTTTCTACATCGGATTTTATGTGAACCAATTCTATCAACGTATTCATTTCACAAATAATTACAGTACTACCTACAGTATATTGTATTGTAGTGCTGGTACTATAAGGTGGTAACACTTTTTATCTGATGCAAACTCTTTTTGGGAGTTTTGGAGTTTTATGCATTACTAAATGTAACACATTCACACTCTCATGAACAAAAACAATTTTTCATAGTTTCTCAAATTGAAATAACAATCTAAAAACACTGATGCTTTCATTAAGTCATTGTTCAAACATCCTAAGCTATGCTATCCTATGGAATATTATTTTTTTGCATAAAAAAGGCAAGGATATTGCATCAGAGACTTGTTGAATCTTCTGTTTTATTCCACAGGTGTGATTGCTGTCTTCTCTCTCCCCCTTTTCTACATCAGACACCAGGTAATATTTTTCTCATTTAATCTAAAGTACAGTAGGCTACAGACTAAAATGTTCCCCACATACTGGTTAGATTATGGTCATACATTGCAACATGTGATGTAAATATTGTATCTTGAAGGGTTTCTAGCGGGAAACCATGCGTTGCAAGAAATATTTTCTTTTTATTTTATACTGTATAACTATTGTTTGGGCTGCCAACCCTTTTTCTCTGACTTACCTCTTAGGAAAAAGTGGACAACTGGGTTGCAAAAGTCCAAGCTAATGTTGAAAACATTAAGGACATGTGAGTTTATATATGTATTTAGCCTCTTTAACAAAACAAAACAAAAACATTCCTAATTAAAGTGAATTTGTGCAATGCTATTGTGACTATCTCTTTTTCATTACAGCCTGACTCGATTGGCTCAGGGTGGTGGCCCAGCACCCGATCCCACCCCTGGTGGCGCCAAACCCAAATCCCAGTGAGGTCGTCTCGGAGGTGGAGTAAAATAAAATTAAGGCGGAGCAATAGGATGTCACTCCGATGTCTTAATCAAGTCTGGTTTTCTGAGTACCACTTTCAGATTTAACAGAACAGGGACTTTTTGGGATATTGTATCAGCAAGAGTGCACGGATGGAGGGGAGGTGGGGTTAGTTTTTTGCAGAATTTAAGAGGACCCTTTTGATGCATGATGAGATTCTGCTGTAAAACGAAAAGAAATGCAGCAGTGCCTCTAGAGGAATCAATGGATTTCAGAATGTTGTCTGGAAAAGAAGAAATCAACGACATCAGCGAACCAACAAACTTGAACACATGAGGTGGTGCACAAGAACATTTAAACACAAGGGACTGGAGTTTGCACTATGATGAGCCAAATTCAAGAAACCCCAGGACCAGTTTACTGAATCATCTTTCACTTTTGACAGTTTTAATGAGAATGGCATGTACGCATATATGTATGCACACATACATATGTGCGATTATGATCTTGCAGATTTATCTTGATACGTCCTGAGATATGAAATCTATTAAAACTCCAGTATCATTTTATTTTTTTCTGGACATTTCATTTTGGGCTATTTGAATTCTTCTTTGAAGTAAGACAATTGGTTTTCCTTTTAACATTACAATGCGTCTCTAGGGGATGATGTTAGATCTGACTTCACTGGTTCCTTAAGCGTTATTTGCTTAATAAAAGACAACCAAAGGATTCTAAATTCTGTAAGTGTGTACAATCTCCACTCTATTAGACAAACACTATGACCGTATATACCACCACAACCTTACTGAATCCCGTAACACTTTCCGTATCGAGATACGTTATATTTTCAAAAGTATGTGGACACCCAACCATCATCCAGTCCAAATTAATTACCCATTTGCAGCCTTCTTCTGGGAAGGCTTTTTACTACTGTACATATTCGAGTGCGGAATGTGTGCTCATTTTGCCACAAGAGCATTAGTTTAGGTTTAGAATTTAGGTTGACTGGGGTGAGTCAGTGCCACAGTAAATGTTCAAAGTTCTCAATTGTGTTCCAAGGTTCTCACTCGAGTTTTTCCACACCAGCTATAACAAACTATGTCTTTGTGTGGCTTGCTTAATGCACATTATCACACCGTGACAGCTCTATGCCCCGTCATTACAGTGAAGGGAAATTCTAATACAACAGCATGCAAACACGTGCAATTGTGTGCTTCAAAATTTGTACCAACCGTTTGGGGAAGGCTTACATACAGTATGGGGATGATCATCAGGTGTCTGCATACTTTTGGCCATATAGTACTGTACATACTGTACGTTTTTATCTTCTTCTAGTGCACAGACTCCCAACCATGTTCCTGTAGTAGGCCCTGTCCTGCACATTTTAGTTTTCCGTGCTCTAACACGCCCAGTTTGACTCAGGAAAGGCTGTTAATTACCTGATTGGTTGAACCAGGTGTGCTGGGTGCATGTAAAACCATAAAAATGTCCAGCATAGCGAACCAGAACTGTATACTTATTTAAGCAGCTCTGCTTGTCAGAGCTGTGTCATTATAAGGTGTAATCTTTACATGTATAAAAATAGACATGAGAACACTATAGCTCCAAAACTAAAATGGAAATTCAGAATCATCTCTATGTAATGCACACAATGACAACTCCTTCTATATATATATATAAAGATCTTTAATCTTTAATCCAAATAGTAAGTGGAAGGCTGAATGAGTGTCGTTAGCTACAGCTGCCATTTTGACCCGAGGTCTGGTTTGTGACTTCTTCTTTATGGTAGAATATATTGTTATGATTTGAATCACACTGCTCATGATATGTCTAACTTGTCTAATCATAAATAATAACTTTTGTTGCTGCAATCCAATAAAAGCTCAGTCAGTGCCAGATATGACCTATAACAGAGATATTGAGTCCTCTGTGTTGTAAAGTTTTTCTAATGGAGTCATTATTGAACCTCAAAAAGTGTCCGAACACAGCACTTGTCATTGCACATCATTTATCAAGGTGTTCTCTCGAATCTTAAATTGAACCCTTGTTCATTACTGCATGATCTGTTTTGTTAAACTGTGTGGTGAAAGATCGAGGCTTGGTGATGGCATACAGGTTTTATTGTCCAAAAAAAAAAAAAAAACTCCCAGCAGTCCTGAGCAGCTGTAACAAAGACCTGAGAATAAGTGAAATTACCTGCTGTCTGTTTATGGTAGCTCATTAGAGAAATACTGTAATCATAATTTCTATACTGTAAGAAGGCTTTCAGTGTGATTAAAGAGATACTGTGGTTGCTTGCTATGCCCAAAGAAGTTCCACCATTCTGTGCTGATTTTTTCAATCGATCCTCATATCCTCCTCCTAAATACATTACCAGTACTAGAATGGCTAACTAATCTTGTGAGATATTGTTCTGTATCTCACAAGATCCTATGCAGCAAAATCACTGTTGTTATATTCAAACTTAGATCACAGTGTAATTACTCCTGGAGGAATGGAGTCCAGCATAGCCAAGTGATTTTTTTTTTTTTGTCTCTCTTTTTTTAACAATGGATTTTTGAGTGCAACATGGCTGGGTGATTTTATACAGACGACAATGGATTTAATCCACCAAAAGGTGTGTTAGAACATTAAAATCACCAAGCTTTGCTGGACTGCAGTGCTCTAAGACTGGAGATGATACCATGCTGCAAGTGTTGAGAATTCTGCTGTACTGGCAATCCTTTATGTCATCTTTAAAACTTTTTTTTTTTTGTATTTTAAGATAGCAAAGACAAATCTTGAATCTTGCAATAATATGTTGGAAATAAACAATGAAAAAAGTTACAAGAAGTCTTTTTTTTATTTACATACACACTATGGTAATTATTAGTATTAGTACTTATAAAATTTCTATTAATAATACTATAGTAGATTAAAACATTTAATTTTATCTCTTGTGTATGTTTTTGCAAGTATAGCATTAATCTCTAGATTGATAGAATCACACATAAATGTGAAGTGACAAAGAGTCTCCACCAGATGGAGACACACACACGCACACGATTTCAAAATTAAAAAGCGCGCGGTCTCTCTCTCTCTCTCTCTCTCTCTCTCTCTCTCTCTCACACACACACACACACAAACAAACTCACTCTCTCATACACACGCGCACGTACACACGCGAAGCTCTAAATAAATTGACCTAAGAGAAAGAGACATTTGGTTGAAAACCACGATTTTTTTTATGCAAACCATTAATTTAATTAACTCCGATAACATTTGATTTGTATTGTAACAAGAGTCATTGTCTTTACAGAAAAAAAAGGTTCTCTGGGTCGTGCTGTCAGCTCACACCTTGCATAACATAAATGTCATTTAAATCAGTCAACTTTCAGAAATTGGTTTACTGGTTTAGTTTATTTTATCCATATTAAATCATATGTTGATTTTTTTTGGAAAACTTAATCCTGATATCAGCCAGGTGTGGATGGGTTCCCTTTGGAGTGTTTTTCCAATGAAAGCTTCTTACAGTTGTCATCTCCGGCTGTTATTTCCTTGCCTTGATGATACTTATTATTTATAGTTTTCCCTTACACTGTATTTTATTCCTAAATTTTATCCAGAATTTATTAATTATGTAAAGCTGCTTTGCAACAATTACAAATGTTAAAATCATACGCAAAATTTATTAAACTTAATGTAATTATTTACTAAAATTAGATTATATGAGTCGTGCTAAAAGATTCAACCACTGTAGTTTTTGGTGCAAAATGATGATCTATGACCCAGTCAACCTTACACACGTGATATGTATATAGAATACAAATTTTCATGATATGCAAAGTAGCCAATGTTATATAACTGCCACATCTTAAGAAAACTTTTTTTGGGGGGGGGATGCAAAATAATCAAACAATATATATAATGCATAGACACATTAATTTATTCATCTTCGATCATGCTTATTCTGTACAGGGTCACAGGAAGCCTGGAGCCTATCCCAGGGAACTTCAGGCATAAAGCAGGGTACATCCTGGATAGGGTGCCATTCCATTGCACCCTAATTCACATACTATGGGCAATTTGGGAATACCAGTTAACCTAATCTGCATATTTTTGGACTATTGGAGGAAACCAGAGTACATAGAGGAAACCCACCAAGCACAAGGGAGAACATGCAAACTCCACACACCTGGAAAGTGAACCTTCGACCCTGGTTTAGCGAGGCCAAAGTGCTAACCAGTACACCACCTTGCCGCCTCATACAAATTTAACAGGCTAAATTTCTTATCTGTCATATGTGAGTGAAACAGGGGTTTAGCATGCGTAGCATGGACTCTAAAGTCTTTTAAAACTCACGCAGTTCACTGTAAGTGAATCCTTCTGTTCAACTCCAGACATACTGAGGTGTATTTTATATGCGACCATCACACGCGCTTCTTTTTAAACGTTGTGATGTAAAAAGATGGGAGGAGATAGTCTAATTAAACGTTGATCTCAAGCTTGTAATAGGAAGAGAGATCCGGGGGTGGGGATATTCAAATTAGGCAATAGCTTAAAGCTCCGCTGCGTCGCGCGCGTGGAGTTACAATGTGAAGTGAAGAGCAGACACAGCGCCGCTGCTGGAGGAATCATGATTATTCGGCAACACTAAGACTTTTTTTGAAGCTTCATTCGTGCGTAATTTCATCAGACCTTTGTGTGTAAAGCCTTTTGAACCGCAGATGGAATATAACCCTTTAATGGCTCCTCCGGTTCCGCCGCATAAACCGAAGTGCAGCCGGACTTCGGGCTCTCAGGAGCGGCTGCTGAAGTGTGTGCTGCTCGGTGATGGAGCTGTGGGCAAAACCAGCCTGGTGGTGTCCTACACGACTAACGGATACCCCACCAGATACGTCCCTACAGCCTTCGACAACTTCTCCGGTAAGCAAACACACCGCGTTCTGAGATCAGGAAAACCATAAAGCAGGGGTTATTGAGAAGTCTAATAAACGTCGAGCAAAATATATGACCTGACCTTCTGTTAAGCACAGTTTTTACTCTTGCTCCCTGTTGCTGTCATTATGGAAGTGAGTCAGTAAACTCTGGCTAAACCTCTGGCTGAGTTGTGGAATGCACAAGGTGTGATTTTAGTTTTAATAGTCAGTTTTTATCCTTAATGAAGTGCCTACTGCAGTTTGTCTAGATAGATTGATAAATAGCCAGACAGATAGATCTCTCTCTGTCCATGTGTCTGTCTCTTTCTATGCCACTCTGTCTGTCTATGTCTATAGTACCTTGTCTGTCTCTCCATTTGTCTCTGTCTATTTGCTAGATTGTTTGTTTAGCTATCCAGGGTGCAACTCAAATATCTCTTATAACAGATGGATATTTGTCTCAATCTGTCTCTCTCCATATATCTGTCTCTCTTTTCATTTATCTACTGGATATCCATCTATCCATCTATCTATGCAAGTGGAGTATAGATGGATCTATTTTTACACCCTTATCTGTGTGTCTGTGTGTGTGTGTGTGTGTGTGTGTGTGTGTGTGTGTGTGTGTATAAACCACTAACAGTAGATTATATTACTATTATAAAAAGACACTTGATTATCTGTTTTAAAGCTTAACATTTTAAGTTAATTTGAAAATCACTGCGTTTTTCCACTTCACATTAAACTGTGAAGAGTGTGGTATGATTTAAATTGCTGTGATTTATTTATTTATTTATTTATTTATTTATTTATTTATGGATTATTGAAAAAAAAAACTGAATTGGTTTGGCTTCTTTTAAAAGAAAGTTCAAACTAAGAAGGTTGTTGATCTAATGTGCTTAATATTTGACTAGTTGCAAAAAAAAAAACAAGAAGCCCTGAAAAAGGGCTCCTTGGTGTGGAGAGTGATGTAATAGTCCAGCATTTTAACTCGAAACTTCGTCGCTTACGCAATAGCACAGGTGGCACTTCAGAGGCAAAGGGGCACAATCAGGGGCAGATCAGATGACAGGGATTTGAGCACAATTACACAATGCTGCCTGCCAACTGAGAAAGCCGGCGGGTTTTACTTTGTATCTGTAGGAAAAGTATCATTGTGTCTGTGTGTGCAGGCAGAGTTCACCAGCTTGAACATTTCTTTGCCTGTGCTATTGCCGACTGCCTACTCATTGTATGAATTTAAAAAAAAAATTTTAGTCTGGACCTTACAGATTCAGTTATTAGAATATTACAAATGAATCAGACTGTATTATATTATAGTTTAGATTCATTCACACTGGTATACTGGGTCATATGAATCAATGCATGCAAATCTGAGAGTACGAGTGGCCATGCGATGCAAATTTGCCTCACCTCTTTCCCTTTCTCTCTGTCGTTTTTATTGCAGCTGTAGTACAAGTTGATGGACAGCCATTGCGACTGCAACTTTGTGACACTGCTGGACAGGTAAAAACAGCCCCTCTTCCCTTTTGCATTCAAACACACTTGTGTGTGTTACATACAGTCTCGTCAGACATTTCAGACAGGAGAGTTACTTTCAGTGAGGCCTCCAGACAGCAACTGAATGCCTGTGCACCCTCCCTGTCTGGGGCAGAGGTGTTCATGAAGGGAGTGCAGTGTTTAACTACAGATTCTTCAGGGCAGTCAAGGCCGCAACAAGGAAGTTTCACAAGTACACTGTCTGCAAGTGAAACTTTTCTCTTAAACCTGAACTGACCCTGTAGTAATATTCACATTCTTGGAGAAAATTCTCAAAGAGAATGTAAAGTACACACTGTTATCACTAGATTAGTTCCTGTTAATAGTATACCACTTAAATTGTATAGTGTACATATTAGAACAAAAAGGGCCATCAATATACTCTCCAGGGTTCATTTTTGAGTACATATTTGCATTTCTTTTACCGTAGAAAACTCTTTTCAGTACCTGATGGTGCAAGCTTTGAATTTTTTCACATGGAATAAGCTTTATTTTGTAGCTCTGGAATGTGGAGGGGATTTGAAATGAGTGAGAAGTGATAGAGGGCAAGACACGGATAATTAAAACAGATTAGAAAGGACGCTGTATTGTGTGGCAACCACAGAGAGGTGGAAGATATTTTTTTTAGCTGTCTCGCTCCCTCTCTCAGGCTTAGGAGACAGAATGTTCAACCACCAGGTTGCCCCCAGGCTCAGTTCCTTTGCCAGGTTTATGCTTTTACCGCTGTTTGTTTCTGAGCTGTGGCAATTATGAAAAAATGTTTATAACAAGTTATTGAAAATGGGTCAACCTTCAATATGGTATGTGCTCATTATGGATGTTTGAAAAGCTTTTTGCATTCGCAGTTTTTCCACTGAACTGTTTCTGTTCATTTGCACAGGTTTTAAAACTATTGCACTCTACAAACAGCTATAAATCTTTTATGTGTACTGTATGGGTTAACCAATAAACGGCTCCGCCCTTTCCATACACAACTAGTAGATCTTCTAATACAGTAAGGGAAGGCAGGCTTTAGCAAACACAGTTGGTAAATAAGAGATCTTTCCTGTTCTCAGGTATGGCACTCAAAGTGAAAGGAAAAGTTTGATGCAGAAATTCTGAGACGCCATTCCTGGTGTCCTAAAAGACGAAGTGTCCTACTTTATTTGAATACTGTAAACAGGATGTTGGTTCAAGTAAGACTTTAAGTCCACCAAAACCAGTTTGTGCTCGATGATTTATATTATGGTAGTGTTTCAGCGTGGGAAGGGAAGGGTTAAGCTGTTTTGTAAGAACTCTGCATTCTTAAGGACTTAAGAGGCCCTGTTCTTTAAAGCTTTGTGAACCTATAGTGTTAATTTACTTGATTGGCACAGTATAAAGGAAGGGTGTAGGGTGTGCCAGAGCTGCACGCCTTGGCAGAGTTTAAAAAGATTGCTGCTCGAACAGTGTGTTCTACAATACTTGAGGGAGGTTCCAGCATTGGCCAACTTGAGACGTTCAAGTTAATTGAATCTGTAAGTTATAAAACGTGCTGGTGATGCAAGAGATTTATGACATGGAACATTTTAGGATTGTCTCTGAATCATGAGGTTGCTACTGTTTTTCTGAAACTGTGTCATTAGGATTTGTACGAAGAAAGGTTTGAAAGTTTACAACAAAATAAAAATGGTGGCTGTTAAACAACAAAATAGAGCAACATTTTAGTTACCTTCATGAAGAAACTTTGGTCATGTAAATAAGCAAAGCAATTTCATGAGAAATGTCCCCAACTTTGCATGCCCCACCCTTTTTTTCCTGGCACACGGACATTGCATGCCTTGATTTGTCTTTGCAGAAAGGATTTTGTCATTGAAGTATCTTGTCACATACAGTAGATTCTAGATTTTGATCATAACTTTTTGCTAATTTCTGACTTCTGTCTTTCTCTCAGGATGAGTTTGATAAACTCAGGCACTTCTGCTACTCGCGCACAGATGTGCTGCTCCTCTGCTTCAGCGTGGTTAGTCCCGCTTCCTTCCAGAACGTGGGTGAGAAATGGGTGCCCGAGATCCGGCGGCGGTGTCCACTCACCCCCGTCCTGCTGGTGGGGACGCAATGTGACCTGCGTGAGGATGTCAAGGTGCTGATCGAGCTAGCGAGGCGGCGTGAACGGCCCGTAGCTGAGCAGGATGCTCGCGCCCTTGCTGACAAGATCGGCGCTGTTACATATGTCGAGTGCTCCGCTCTGACACAGAAAAACTTGAAAGAGGTGTTCGATGCCGCCATCTCTGCCGGTCTGCGGCAGTCTGAGAGGCGTGTCAGGCGGGAACGCAAGGTTCTTAGCACAGCTGATAAGATGAAGATGCTCTCTAAGGCCTGGTGGAAGAAATATGTATGCATCCAATAACACGAGCCAAGCTCTGAGTCATCGACGCACATGGACAAAGTGACAAAGACTCTTGACTCATTCAGTGCCTCAAGCAGATGGATTGATCAGAAGTGTTTGTGTGTGTGAGAGAGGTGTGTGTGTGTGTGTGTGTGTGTGTGTGTGTATGTATGTGTGTGTATGTACTGTCAGTGAGATATTTTCACTGAAGTGAGGGCTGAAGCATGACTCGTATCGGCCATGGCTATCAAGTCTCAGCTATAAGCTGCTTTAATAGTTACAGCTATCTCAGCAACTCGAACTCTGAACTCTTTGACCAGATCCAAGAATAAGTTAACTGGGAGCTGAAGAGTGTCGATCTCTTAAAAGAGAAACAAGAAAAAGCGTACACTTCACTTTTTGTCAGACACTACTATTGAAAAGTTTGGAATCACTTGGAATCAATTACACTTTATTCTTTGTTGATAATTGTATGTGCTAAAATGCACATGTTGGTGTAAATCTAAATAATGTAGATCAGACGTTAATTACATTACATTAATTTGATAGATTGAATATGATTCATAATTACGGAAGTGATGGCTATTATGGCTAGGCGATATGGCAAGAATGTGTCATAATGAAGTACTTTTAGGCATTACAATATGTCTAGAATCCTAAATTGTAAAATACTCAAAATGTTTGTTAAAACTATTTAGCAAAGATGTTTAACAAACTACAAAACAAAAAATTGCAAAATTCAAGTGCTTGCCATGAGAAATAACAAAATAGGACAATATTATTAAATCACCATGATGCATCTAAAACTCTCAGGAAAGCGTATTACAATAAATTTTATTACAATAGTGATACCATGTTGTCACATCTCCTTTCCCTAATACGATGATTTGCTTTCTAAATGTCAGGATTTCCACATTTCTAGCCATAACACATTAAACATTCTTTATATGAATTTTTATTATGACTGTGGTCATTTAAACTGCTCGACACATTTCTAATCATTCTTCATGAATGATTTATTCGTAGGGCTGACACCATTATAAGAATCGTAGTATAGTTGTGACTGTGGTGATTTCAACCTTTTGAATGGTGGTGTAGAGCATATAGCGTGCGCGAGATTATATTTATGTATGTTAAATGTTATACAAATGTTTTAAATTTAGTTTTTATTTTACAACAGCAGTTACTTGCTCAACACTGGATCTTGAAGCTGTTGACTTTGTTTTTTTTAATGTTCTTTTTCGCGCTATGAAATACTTCTAATCTTCTTTAGTGCCCATCTTTGAGTTCATGCACCATGACGTCACCTTTGATTTTGACAGCTGTTACTATTGATGACCACCCATTCAAGACTGCTGGGTGTTAAGTTATTGAGTGTAAAGAATATGTTTAATTTTGGTCACCTCATCAGTGTGTTTGAGTATAGCATTCAGTAATGATGTAAGCATATTTATGGTGAACTAAAGCTTTCAGTTTTTCATGTCAAAGGAGATTTATTGCATTAAGTCTTATTGCATTTCATACTTATTGTTCACTAAATCATTGGAGACGATTCATTTGACTCACATAGGACCCTGTGTGTGGTGCTTCCGTCACCTCAGTTTTATGGTCGTGAGTGTATGTAGTGTTCTTGGGTGTTTTATTGGTTAACACACTGGCTTTAACATTTGTCATTGTGGTACAATAGGCATTAATTCATTGACGTGTGACAGGCCTGAGTATGCAGTTCCCAGGTTGCATTTTCTCACGTTGGAGTAAATGTAATTGTCTTGTTTAACCGATAAGTGGGACGTATTTGCTTCTCATTATTCAGAAGCCTTTTTTTTCTTTCAGACATTTTGAAGACCTTTGGAGATTAACTATAACTATAAAAAAAAACTGCACAACAAAGGTTGATCAAACATTAAATGACATTTACTGCGCTTAGTGTGTACAGCATACATTTTGGTGCCATATCTTTATCCGGGTACATTCATGTATAGTTATACAATTTTATAACTGTATGTAATTATCTTTGTTACTGTATGACCATCAACTATGGTACACAACTCAGTTATGGATTATTATGCCAAATAAACTTGCTTCTTTGAAGTAAAATTGAAACTTAAATCTTTTTTTTTTTTTTTTACCTTTGTGCGCACTTCTGGTTAATGACTGTATAATAAAACAAAAAGGCAATTGTGAATGTAAAAATTACTTGGTCTTTTACATTCCTATACAAGTTTGTTATTTGACAAATGAATGGCCCTAACCAGCCCCTGCATTGTCTGTTTAAAGACTGTGAAGCTGAGCATTAATTTGGAAGGACTACGTGGCTAGCACTTCCATTGTGATTATGTCTGCACCAGCAATTTCAGGGCTTTGTTTTGTCTGCTCGAAAAGCCAATTGCAGAGGACGATGGTTTAAAACAATATGGTATGTATTTCTTAAAGGCCAAAAACAAAGATGCAGCAAAATCTTAATGAGTGCGTTCATGAGCAAGGCCGAAGCATTTTCTGCTTAGTTGGCACAAAAGAGGAAAAAAAAATCTAATCCGACATTAATCGGCAGAATTGGATATAATTTTAAAGCATGTAGAAAAACCCACAGTAACCATTTGTCAAACATATAAAGCAATGTTCCAACATTTCACTTTCAAACGAACCTCCATCTACCAGCCCAGTAGCATAAATTGAATATATAATATAGTTAATCTATTTCAGATAAAAATTAAATCACCCTTAAAAAACAAATACAGTATAAGCTATGATGTTTGGTTGCTTCATTCTTATGTTTATTTCATGTGTAACTCATGCATATTTGAGTGAATTTGGTCAGTTGGAGGTAACATGGAGCCTTAATGGTTAGCACTGTCACCATCTACCTCCAGCCTCGATGGTTTGATTCCCACCTCGGGTCTGTGTGCATGGTGGGTTTCCTCCCACAGTCCTAAGACATACACATACAGGTTGACATTCCCAAAATGCCCGTAGTGTGTGTGTGTGTGTGGGAGTATCCTGCCTCAGACCTGAAGTCTCCTGAAATCTGCTCTAGGCCTCCCATCACCCTCTACAGGATAAGCAGTATAGAGTATGAATGAATGGTGAGTTGGTCCAGGTTATACCTTCGGTGACTTGGTTACCATACACTCATTGTTTTGTTTATTGGGAGTCAGGCAATTTATGCAATCAGCCCATCATATGGTTGAAGCACAATGCATGCAATCATGAAAGAGCTCCGGTTAATAATTATACTAAAAGCATGTCAGAGCTCACAAAACGTCAAACCTGGAGGTAGATTGGCTACAATAGCAGCAGATCACCACAGATTCCACTCGTGTCAGCCAAGAACAAGAATCTGAAGCTCCATTTAGCACTGTCTCACTGAGCCTGACCGACTGAAGAATAGATGAAGAAACACTAGTTGGGAAAATATCCTAAATGGGGGCACTGGCCAATTTACCAATATTATTATTGGTATATATTATGGCGTATTATTGTGAGTTGGAAGGAAACCCGAGAACCTAGAGGAAACCTATGAGGACACAAGAAGAACAAGCTAAGAAACTCTGCACAGAGCTAAGGATTGGGACTATGAGCTATGAAGTGGGACAAATATAAATGGTCCTGCTCCCTAGACAGTGCCTAGAACCTGTTTAATGCAAGTTAAACCACATTCTATATATATATATGAATGCAGAGCGTTTAGCTAAATGCTAGGAAATGCTAGGAATTAACACTCGAGAGAAAACTGTCCTGATTATTAAACAAGAACAGCAACTGACCAGCTAGATATGGGACACTGTACATAACAGGGAGAATTGACCCCCACTACATACATAGTATACAGTAGTAGTGTTTTAAGAATAATCTTTATAATATAGAAAAAAAAACAGGGAAGTCAAAAAAAAAGACGAGGCTGCTAATTGAGCTTCATAGCATGTTCATGTAGAATGTTTCTTGTGAGAAAGAGATTGATTGATGCACTGTATAATGATGGTATTGATATATATATACAGTACAGACCAAAAGTTTGGACACACCTTCTCATTCAAAGAGGTTGAATTTGTATTATGGCACGAAAAAAGCAGCTAAGTGAAGAAAAACAAGTGGCCATCATTACTTTAAGAAATGAAGGTCAGTCAGTCCAAAAAAATTGGGAAAACTTTGAAAGTGGCCCCAAGTGCAGTCACAAAAACCATCAAGCGCTACAGAGAAACTGGCTCACATGCGGACCGCCGCAGAAAAGGAAGACCAAGAGTCACCTCTGCTGCGGAGGATAAGTTCATCCGAGTCACCAGCCTCAGAAATCGCAGGTTAACGGCAGCTCAGATCAGAGAGCAGGTCAATGCCACACAGAGTTCTAGCAGCAGACACGTCTCTAGAACAACTGTTAAGAGGAGACTGTGTGAATCAGGCCTTCATGGTAGAATATCTGCTAGGAAACCACTGCTAAGGACAGGCAACAAGCAGAAGAGACTTGTTTGGGCTACAGAACACAATAAAAAACACAATAAGGAAAAGTCTTTGAATGAGGAGGTGTGTCCAAACTTTTGGTCTGTACTGTATACACTGTAAAAACAGACGTAGTGTGCAAGTGTTTGGTAAAGTCCTTTTTTTCCCTTAAGAAACTTTCTAAATAGGACAATATGCAGTATTAAGATCCTTGACTAGAAAGATTGTTTTGCCTTCCAGTAATTACTGTATCTCACCATCAACCTGGATTAAATAGGAAAGAGTATAATTTTAACTTTAATCAAGTTTTTCAAAGTCACGTTGCTTTTTCAGAGTAGGGATTGTATATGGAATTTCTGATTAATTTGCATTTTCGTAGGCATGACGTGAATGTGATGTGTCTTGCATTGTTAGTAGGATTAGGACCAGCAGTAACTGGGTCACATGCATGAATCACTGCTCCTGAGACAAATCTGGTTTCTAAGGATACAGTGCCCAATGTGGCTTGCCTCTTAGACACACTGCAAGTCTGGATTTGGTTTCATAACACGATCACAGTCTTGCGGGTACAGTGGTTTCCCGCCGTTAGTTTTGCAGAAATAAACACGGCAGTCCAAGGGACAGCTGGCGTCCCCCACTCCTCTCACCCCCCAAGGGACAATAACACAGCCTTTGACCTACAGTCTGTCTTATTGTACTGTTTTATTACTGAACAGTATTGCAAGCTAGCCTATGACTCAATCTCACTGTTAAATCTCTGTTCAATATGCTTTGTTAAGGCCTTGCATTGAGTGAAAGAAGCTACCAAACTGTTTCAGTGTTTGTGTCCATATTGTTCAAAGGAAAACAGGACATAAAAGCTTCTCTTCTCTGTAAATGCTCAGCAACTTGTGGATGACGTGTAAGCCATGTGCATGCCTCATCCTACATGATAACGCAGACTGCTTCAATTTTTTGTGACCATACAAGGGACAGTGTGTCGAGCATGTAATGTAATGTATATGTGTATATGTATATGTATATGTACTGCATGTCTGTGCAGATATCTCTCATATGTTCTTGATTTTTGCAGTTAATCTTTATTTACTTCTCTCTTTTAATCTTAATCCCCCTTTTCATGTGTGTATGTCAAAGTCAGGCTTACATTTTAGTATACAGTATTCTGACTGACCCTGGCCTCCTAAATATCAATCCAAGTTATTTTTTCCAATTGAGTTGATCTTAAGGAGGATAGGAGCTAAGCATTAACAGTCTTAAAATAATCGTCGTATCACATTGCATGCTTTTACACTAATCCTCTTTCTCCTTGCTTTTTCAATGACGTTCTATCTCTTTTCTCACTTCGTTCTTTCTTTCTAACCCTCCGGTAGAACTATTGGAGTTTCTGCCCTCATTGTTTGACAGCCAAAAAGGAGCAGGCTTTTATCTCACACATGATGGAAGATAGAGCCTCAACTCCTGCCAAGCCCTGATGCCATCAAAGCATTCTCCAATGTTTGGAAATCAGATAGACAGTCAACACAGAAAGCTTAAAAAGATGATGTACATCGACACATGTATGAATCTGCACGGAAGAAGCAGAAATGGCTTTGATATTCCAAGTCAGAGAATTGATTCATTTTCAACAGGCAAATCTTTTTCAAAAGCTTTGGACCGCAAAAGACGTCGAGAACCCAGGAACTGATCTAGTAGTTGTTTTAGTATTCTTTGTATAATCATATTTTAATTACATTAAATTCAGTTTTATTTGTATAGAGCTTTTGAAACTGTCACAAAGCAACTTTATTGAAATCCGAGTGTAGATTCATATCTCTAAATAGCTGAGGATAATGGGAACATAAATCATTCTCAAATCAAAACTCTTCTACAAATGATGAACTACAGTATAAAGTCAGACAGTAAGCGTGTTGAAAAGCTTGAATGTATTAGTATTGTAGTTTTTATGACTA
Organism: Clarias macrocephalus; assembly: GCA_011419295.1. Taxonomy (NCBI): domain Eukaryota; kingdom Metazoa; phylum Chordata; class Actinopteri; order Siluriformes; family Clariidae; genus Clarias; species Clarias macrocephalus. The sequence continues at coordinate 103,893 of JAAGKR010000983.1, read as the reverse complement.
CAGCAGCAGTTATAGATAAACAGCAGCCTGGTGAGATTATCCACTGTGAGTAAGTTTCACTGTGGTCAAGAGTATGAAGTACAGTAATCCCAGTCTGATCCATATCAGCCATGGATCTTACAGCGGATAACGTCTGTGCATGCTCCGAGAATAGATTCTTGATGCTGACCCAGGCAAGGTGACACTGATGCTACCTGGACAAAACATTGTATGGATATATATTTATATAGGAAACCAATTCTTAAAAATGCTACTTTATATTTCTGAACCTACTGTACAACAGGCCTTGGTGGCTCAGTGGGTGGGCTCTTTGTCTGCCATAAGGTTGGTCTGGGTTTGTTGCCCAGCCCATGCCCCATACCCTGACATTATATACAACATAGTGTTGTCACAAAGTCTGGCTAACAATGACACGGTATAGTCAGGAAGGGCATCTGGTGCCAAAAAGTAAGAAATAAAAAAATGGTGCAGACCTAATACACACATACACAGTTCAAATGTCCACAACATAATGTGCACGTTGCAATGAAAAATGAAATGATTTCTTTTTGCCAGTGCATAGGGTGTCACAAGCATTTAAATGTTCCCTAAGCTATCAATTGCACTTACTCATATGTGTAATTTACTTAGTCAGCCCATCATGTGACCGCAGCACAAACCATGTGCCATGCAAATATAAGAGCTTCATTAATATTCACATTAAATATTATAATGGTGAAAAGGGATGTCGGTGTCCTTGTCCATACAATAGTTGCAGATTTCTAACGGGCCGAGCAGAAACGACTACTCTCTTGAGAGTTTTAGTCCAAACAGTCTCTAGCCTTTACACGAAATTGTGCTAAAAGCAAACAAACAAAAATACGCCCAATGTGTAGTAGTTCAACGTGTAGAAATGTCTTGTTGATAAGAGAGGTCAGAGGAGAATGGTCAGACTGGGTTGAGCAGACAGGAAGACAACAGGAACTCAAATACCCAGAGGAACGCGTTACACTACGCACAACATGTCAAACGTTGAGGCAGGTGGGCTACAACAGCAGAAGACCACAATGAGTTAAACTCTTGCTAGCCCAGAACAGGAACCTGAAGTAACACATAAAAACTGGGCAGTTCAAGATTTGGAAAAAGACCAGGGAATGTGCCTCTGAGCAACACAGTAGAACCTCAAGCTGTATGATTCTACCCAAATGTTTCTAACAGCACGCTTCCACTTAATAAACTATGGTTTATTTAATAAACTATTACTGATTCAAAAATGGTCTTATGTAAAGCATGTCTGAATTTGTCGGTTTCCTTCCATTTTACTTTTACCTTTAGCCTAATTTACCCTTCATCTGGCCTCAATGTTGCTTCATCGCTCAACTTTTGGGAATTATCCACCCTGCAAAACTTCAACAATGTCCCCCCCCCCCCCCCCCCCTCCCTCTTTGATTCCTAAACTAACAAATCCCTGGCCTTTTAACAGCAATTTCTTCTGTAGTTCTTCACTGCTTGTGCAGTGCACTGTGGTAAACTTCCTTGTTTGCTTATACAGGTCAAATGTGCAGGTGAAATATGCCGACTGATTGATGAAAGGGCTATAAGCTCCTCCTACTAGTGTTAAACAAAATCATGCTTTATGCTTTTGTGTGTGTGTGCGCGTGCAAAATCTTCACTGCAGGACTCTATGATGAGGTCTGAAATGTCACAAAACGAGCAAGTTAATCGTTTCCACTTACAGCCCATTATAAGACGGAAAGGCAGTAGTTAGCTGTGTGAACTGTCAGGTTAAGAAGTGGCATGCCATGGTAGGGGTCGGCGCTACCTGACCCCACTGCGCTGCCCCATTTAAACGCCTTTGAAACATGAGGACGGAGCCACTGACCTCTGACCTCATTGCTGCACCTCGCAAGGACGAACCCTACACTCCCCCCTTCAGACAGGATGCTCCCTCTCCGTCGGTGTGTCTGTGGTCAGAGACGCAGTCCAGACCCGATGTCTGTTTTACACCATTGGGACCTTATTTAAAAAGAATAGGGGGTAGTTCAGGAAAGGCTGGAGAGTCTGTTTATATTTAGAGGGGCAGTTGTTCTGGCCTCTTATTTGAAAGGAAAGCTACGCAGGGTAGAAGTAATGTTTTTGTAACAGGCCTTTGGGGATGTGTTGCACATGTGTAGTATCAAGTCAGAGTTTAGCTACCAGCTGTGAAAATGAAGGTCCATACAACGATTCGGAGTCTTTTGGTCTTCTATGTAGTGAGCCCTCACTCAATATTATTTATTATACAAATCAACAATTTCATTAATAGTAATTTTTTCCTCTTGTACTTAATTTGTCACATTTCGCAAGGTATTTTTTGTTACTGTATGTTTGTTTAAAATGTCTTTCATTTGACTTTTGACTTACAACTTAAATAATATTTAACTAAGCAAATGCCATCTCACTTACTGTATATGCACAGAACTGTGTGTTCTAGAAAGTTACTTAGTAAATATAGGTTGCTGTGCTGTTTTGTTAAGCATTGTGTGATTCAGTGGTGCGCTATAGCTCCACTGTATAAATGAAGTATGCTTTTTCATCTAAGCTTTTGTCCTAAACTCCCCCCTTTCCATAATCCTCCCACAGTGTAGCTTGAGCCGCTGAATGCTGCTAGTCATTTCCAGAAAATAATTCTCTTGTCCACTTGTTCTGCAGTTGTATGACTGGCCGATGTAAATCCATAGCTCTCATCCGCTGTTTGTTGCTTGTTCTTTGACGGTGGGCCAAGTCTTCAACTTATCTACCGAAACAAAGATTCAAACGCACTGGTACAGCTGCATTGTGTTTCAGATTACAGAAGCTATTCATTCACATTTCACATTAACTTTCACGTTTTCATATTGTACCGTCAGTCTGAATTTACTTTGTTCTTTTTTTTTTTATTATTTCCGAGGATGAATTAGGTGAGTCTGTGAATCACTTCCTAGCTTCCTGATGGACATGAGAAAAGACCCACAGAGAGGCCCTTAAGCATATTTTCTCTTTCTTTTGTGTTATAGTCATTCTCTGTGCAACTAAGCTAAAGCTGTGGGTTGATCTCTTTTGTCAGATTATCCCCATCTCTCTTTTTTTTCCTGGAAAACAATGATTAGTGTGGGTCACATAGGTCAGGCAAAACCTCACACACAGAGGGATAAGAAAGAGGGATGCAGAAAGAGAGAGAGAGAGAGAGAGAGAGAGAGAGAGGTGAGGAGAAGTTTCTTTGGGTCATACAATCATTTACAATAGAAGAACATTGGACTTTCCCTTCAATGTGTTTCACTTGGGTTTAAATTTAGAAAGCAGGAAAGAACGTTGTGTAATTGTGTGAAGAATATCAAGTACAGTATGCAATATTTCTGATAGATGCATTTGAAATACAAAATCAATATTCAGTAATGTGTATTTGTTGTTCAAAATGGCATGAGCCGCTGAATAATTTGTATCAAAAAACAGAACACTACATGGTTATGTCATATGAAGGTTCATGACCTGCTGTTGGTGAAAAATACCAAAAAAAATTGTTCTTTGAATTACGTAGCTCTTACATCCCAAAGCATTTTAGCCATAAAAAATATATATTGTATATAGGGCTCAGGATTGTGCAGTATATAGTGACTTTTTTTAAAAGCAATAAAACAGGCAATATGATTAACTGATTTTTTTAAAATTATTTTAACCAACTATACAGACATGACTGAGCAAACATAAATGATTAAAAATGGGTCACATAGGCAAAGAAGTATCACAAATACAAATGTTTTTTATGCTTGTTTCTCAGGTATTTCTATATTACAAAAAAATTATTAATATATATATATATATGCTCATTTTGAGAGTTCTACATTTGTGTGATGTCATTCTCATATTCCAGTATGGGTAAAATTGATCCATTATAAAAGTAATGATAACTTTTGTTATACCTGAAATATCCAAAAACCAACGCACATCTTGATGTTTGCGGTCTCCCACACAGACAAGGCTTCCATATACAGTAAGCACATACAGTACTGTACATCTCGTCATTGACCAGCTCAAGTGCTGCTTGATTTTTAGATTTTAAGCATTTGTGAACACTAACACTAAGAAAGCCTATTTTATCTATTCACCTGTTTAAATACGTAACATGGAGAAAATTACAGGGTTGTTTTTTTATTACATTTATTTTTAAAGCTTAAAATTAGCAAATATATCAACTATGGCTAACTTCCCTTCACAGGAAAGGAACCAAATGCTAGAACATCAAGAAACCTTTCAACTTATTTTAAAAGTGGAGATATTACAGTAAAGTTAAAGAGAGGGAGGGGACGAGCCGTCTGGGTTTTCTTGGCAAATTAGTAAATTAATTCATAATATTTAATTTTAAAAGTTAAATTCTCATTTCTAGATTCATTACATGTAAAGTGAAATATTTTAAATTGTTTTCATTTTAATGATTACAGATTACAGCGCATGAACATTTTTAAAATTAAAAAATCCAGTATCTCACAATTAGAATATTCCCTAATATCAATCAAAAAAAGATTTTAATGCAGAAATTCAGAAAAAAATATGTTCATTTATGCACTCAATTCTTCTATAACATGAATTACTGCGTCAATGCGGCATAGCACTGAAGCAAGCAACTTGTGGCTCTGCTGAGGCATTGTTGAAGACATGGCTGATATTCTTTAAATATTCTTTGATAACAGCCTTATTCTTGACAGGACATAGATTCTCTATGGGGTTCAGGCCAGGTGAGATGGCTGGCCAATCAAGCATAGTGATATCACAGTCAACAAACCAGTTGACTGGGAGCAGGTGCTGCTGAAAAAGGAAATCAAAGCTTTTTCGGAGATGGAAGCATGATGTGCTCTAAAATCTTCTGGTAGATGGATCTGTTGACATTGGACTTCAAGCAACTTAGATTATGTGCCTCTCCAGTCTTCCAACAGATTCTTGGACATTGATTTCCAAATGAAGTGCAAAATTTACTTTCATCTGAAACTTTTCGTTTCTTTTTCTTCTTTACCCAGGAAAAATGCTTCTGATGTTGTCTCTCGTTCAGGAGTGGCCTAATACTAGGAAAGCGACAGTTGTAGTCCATTTCCTAAAGACGTGTGTGAAAGGTGGCTCTTGATGCACTGACTCCAGCCTCACTGCACTTCTTGTGAAGTTCTCAGTTTTGCTTGACAGAGTTCAGTATGTGCACAAAAGACATGGAAAAACAAGGAGCAGGGCCAAAAAAGGCCAGGTACACAGGCAACAATGAAGAGACAATTTGACAAAGACGGAGAAGTAAGTGAACACAGCAACACAGGTGAAGGTAGTTAGGGAGGAGAGGGAGAAGCCAACTGGTGAAACCAAAATGGAATCTACCAAAATGGCAGTTGAATGTGCAATAATGAGAAGATCAATGAAGAAAGCCAGTGATTGACTTTGCCACTTTAAAGCCTACCTTTTTATTTCTCCTGATGAAGTTTTTTGTTGTACTCACAGTGAGTTTTGGCTCTTTGTCTTGCAGCATTAATAAAGGCGCAAGCCATGACACCACCTCCAGTGAGCTTGATGAATGAGTTCATGTTTGGATGATAAGCAGGAACCTTCTTTTTCCACACTTTTACCTTTAAATTACTTTGGTAGTGCTTAATCTTAGTTCCAGAACTCCCTGTGTCTCTCTTTAAATTCCATTCTGGCGTTCTTATTCTGGCTCCTGACGAGTGGTTTGCATCTTGTTGTATGGCCTCTGTGTTTCTGCTGTCAAAGACTTTTTGACAGTTGTTGGTGATATCACCTGTCTGTTGTTTTGGGGTTTTTCTTTACAACTCTCACAGTGTTTCTGTCATTAGCAGCTGTTTTTTTTTTTTTTTTTTTTTTTCACGTCTAGTTGTTAGTACACCAGTGGTTTCTTACTTTCTGGATATTCCAGTCTGTTATACTGGCTTATAAGTAATATGACCTTCATATTGTTTCATCCTTGAAAAGGAATTAAATCTTCACAGTTGAAATGCAGAACTTAAACCAAGAGTAGACATACAGGGCTATGCACTGTTTAAACACTCATTCTTACAGTTTCCTTATTTTTGATCACTTAAAATTATTTAAGAAATTAGATACTATTAAAGTCGTTCACCATTTAGATGAAATATTCCAATCTATTGTCTTACAGTATATTGATCTCAAACCCAAATGTCTTTTTTTTAATGTAGAAAACAAACAAAAGAACTGGCCGCTACTTTTGGTGGACACTGAATAAGGTATTTATCTGAAACATGCACATTGTTATGATGGACACGTCATCAATTTAAATGTGTTTTATCTGTACGTACATATTTGTGAATGTAACATGAGTGGAACACAAATACTCCCCATTCATGGAATCCTGGTATCACCCACAATAGCTTAATGCCTAACTGACTCACCAGGAAGGAAGTGGAGACTTAATCATTTGTTAACTGGTTCTTTTCTACCCGTTAATTTGCAAAAATAATTGCTGTTGTTATTGGATTTTTATTTAGAGTCTTTTAATTCAGCAAATTTTATACTAATTACTGAGCTCAGTGTTTGCTATAGCAAGGAAAGCTGCTGTGGGGGAAACATTACCACATCATTTAGTGACTGTGGTGAGGTAAAAAAAAAAAAAAGAGAGAGAGAGAGAGAGATTGATTGATCGATCGAATGATTGATTGATAACTGGTGTGGTTTCTGGCGAACACCTAGCATTAGTGTAAGCTATCAAAAGGTGACAATTATCTTTATTCACTACAGTGGCAGTAGTTATTATCTATTGTTTTATTAATTTGCTTTATTCTTTTTTCTATTATTGTAGTTTAATAGCTTTTGTGCATGTGTAGTATAAACTACATATTATTATACATTTTAGTGTAATTCTGCCAACCATGAGTTACAATATGTCCATAATATCATCCCCAATTCATTGATACAGTATATAGTACTGTATAATCATTGATATATATACCATGTTGATAATCTAATGTAAATATAATGTGTGTGTAGAGAAAAAAGGAAATATACAATAAAAGAAAATAACTGAATTATATAAGAATTTGCTGTGCCATCTCAAAAGGAAGTTTTTTTTTTTTTTTCAACATCATACAATGACGAGAAATGAAAGTTGGGCAAGGTAATAAAACCAACTATTTCGTAACATAAAGGTGAAGTTCAATTAGTGCTGTTTAGGCAGATGTAAACTGCAGTGACTCTCCTGCTGGCAATGATAATTTGCTTTTTGCTCAAAGGCACAATGTAGCGGATGATGAGGTGTGTTGATCTGTTCACATCTTGTTCTTGCCTGTATGGGTTGTACTGTTCTATGAGTAAGTCGCTTAGTAATAGGGATAACTATTAACTTTTGGCAAGGGAAAGGCAAATGGAATGAATGAAAATGAGCAGGCAAGCTGGTGAAAGCAGAAAAGGGATATCCTGCTCTCCCCTTTTATTCCTACACAATTATACTCTTTATTAGGAATATCCTTATATCAGAAACTATGGTGACCTTTACTTTTCACATGTGGCCCATCGCTGCGTAAAGAGACTTGATGGCAAACAAATGAGTTTTCCACAAGATAATACTCGCTGTGTGTGTCCGTGCACCCTCTGACGTCAAATTTGCAATTACCCTGGACGTACTTCATCGACATATTGATCTGCCTTGTTGAGTCTTTTGTAACGTATAATGATTAAGCTTTAGAATTCTGTACCTCCTCCAAGATCAGAGGATTTGGAACACAAATTTAACTCTTCAATTTGATTCTAGCAGGTTTTGACTCAATTGTTGACAGTTTGTTTTGGCTACATTTTATGATGACGGTTCAGAGATGACAAGCTGTCAGTGAATGACCATTAGACTGTCTTTGACTAACACAGGCTCGTGGATTTGCCCAGTAGTGTATACTCATCCCTGAGGCTAAACATTTTCCTACCTTTTATTTGTAACTAAAGTTAACATCTATAATTTTACTTTTCAAGAATATCTTTCCATGTTTTGTTTTTTTTAATATAGATTTGTGTTCACTCCTTTTAGTGGCCTAAGGAATTTTTTACTGAAAGGTTGTAAGTCCTGAATAGATGTTGGATAAGTATATTGTGCAATTATACAAGTGCAAGTATATATATGTTCTATTATATGTATATAACGCAGTCCATTTTTATTTAAGAATTATTTTGAAGTCATGGAGTCTTCATCAGAGATGATTATGATAACATGTTTCTTTTACATCTTTTTGGGAGGTAACTGAAGAACCAGAAAGTCTGGTCATGATGGGGAGAACATGTGAAACTTGCAGGTAGCATCTCAGAATTACTAAGTTTAAATAAACACGGAACCAGAGACCTTGGAGTTTAAGACAAGGAAAAATGCCAAATTACAAAATATTGTGACATAATGATAATAAAAAAAATAATAATTAAAAATGAAAACTTAGTGGTTCGTGGTTGCTCAGTGGTCGGCTTCTCACCAAAGCTGGGTTCAGTTCCCAGCCAATGCCCTAAGCTCAGGCTTTAGATGAAGGGCATCCTTAATGCCAGTCTGAAGTCTGGATAAAAATGGGAGGCTTGCATTAGGAAGGGCATCCAGCGTAAAACCTGCACCAAAATGGATATATCCCAACCTAAGGTACAATGTCGGGTCATGCTTGTTTATAAGTATCTGTATATGCATGATGTGGCATTTCTGTCTTGCCATGCGCGTCAACTGTATACATTAACCATCTCGTACTGTGAATATGTGACTTTCAAAAGAAAATCAGATCCAACATATTTGCTTTCATAAGCACTAGTATGTTGGGCAGCAATGCATGTTTATGTGGGTGTGGATATTACGGGTAAATGTCCACAAATGCATGCATGCACATGAATGATACTCTGAGCCGCCGTGGCCGATTATGAACTGATTATGCAAGAGTGTAGGGTGAGGTTGTGGGTTCTGCTCTCTCTTTGCTCTAACATGTTGGACGGAGGAGGCTTTTGTTGTTCGCGCACTCCTGCTCCACTGACATCAATGGGCTCCATTGAAACTCACAGAGGGACACTGTGTTCCTAATCTCTGCCGTCCTCCCACTGTCTCCACGTATCTTTTGCTTGGCCAATCCTGAAAAACTCCCCCAAGTTTTCTTCGGAGCTGACGTCACGACGTGTAGGGACTGCACACTGAATCTCAGGTCACTACTGTAGAGATGTTTGCATCCAAATTTGCCTTCAGATGTAAATTTGTGCACATGAGCTCATTAATAAAACTGAAGGGCTCATGTGACCAAACTGTAACTTCACCATGCTCTTCAAAGATGCAAAATAAATTACATGAATAAATACACAACGGTACATGAAAAAATCCATTATAATAGAAGTGTCAAGATTCGCTACATATATCACTCTAATAATAAATTTAAAAAACACAACTCATCACAAGATATTTTGTGTAATAACTAATAATATACTGGAGGATCACATGATGCATCGCTACATCAAATCCCTTTTAGTCTATTGTACCATACCCTTTATAGATGCTGCATTAGATCAGCTGTTTGGGAAATGAATGTGGCCATGTCAACAAACCGAACAAGGCAGTTGTCTCTATATATAAGCTGCTAAAGTGCAACACAGTTGCTAGGTAGATATTTACAATATATCATAACCTTGAAATAAATTAAATACATCTTCCAGAATAAACTAATGTATGATTAATATAATGTAGAAATTCATAAATCAAACTTCCCACCTCCCAAAAAGATACCAGCAGGTGGACTGGAGACTTTAAATTGCCCCTAGGTGTGAATGTAAAAGAAACAAGTTAAATATTGTTCACAACGTCATTGCAAACTGAAATATGGCTGTCATATAAGTTAACGTTAAACTTATGATATATGATAATTATACTGTAGGTCTACTTAAAAATCATAAACTGCACCTTTGAGCTTGCCATACTAAAGTAGGTGATATTTAACACCCTGACTGTATGAGGTGTGAAGAGCTTTTAACATCTATAGTACTGTCCAAACGTCTTATACACATAAAACTTGTTTATATAATAATGAACTTTTCCTGCATAAAAATACTACAATAAAAAAAAAAACATCAAACAGCAGTAAGTTGGTCAGGTTTTGGCACGACAATGGTATGTCTTCATCGGTAGCATCAAGAACTCTTTAAGCATTTAATTTTTAAGCATTTTGGAGAAACTGTCTACAGCTCTACTGGAAACATTTATCCATATTTATCATGAAAGCAAAAAAAAAAAAAAGTCTGGTGCGTAAGACTTTCAAATTATATTCTGTAGTTTTCTCGATATTTAGCCTGCTTTCTTATCAGTGCTTCATGCAGTGCAGTTTACAACAACTTACTTCCCATGTTTATTGCAAGACATTTCAGAGTCCCTGACTGCCTATAACAGGGCCACAATTGTGTCAAAGAATAAGGCACAGAGAAAAGCAGATGTTCTTTTACCCCTCCTCGCTCAACTGCCGGCTGTGGAGTGACATCATTCAGTGATCCAGAGCCTGCTGACAGACGTGTTCATTTTTCTGGGACACTTTCCCGAGATTGGGAACAGACGGGGGGGTGTGAGGGGTGAGTTCATGAACGGCTGATTGTGGAAACAGATACACGCTGTGAAAGCTCAATGCATCAGGGGCTTGTGACATATATCGCTCTCCCAGGAATTGTTGATGGTTCCATGAAAAAGGGCTTACACAATGTAAGAAAAAAACAACACAATAAAAGGTAAAGGAGAGATTCCAGAAGTTTCCATACAGTGCTTTTCCTTTAGCTGAGACACTGGAATGTCCCTGAGTGGAAAATACATTTATCATGTGAGTAGAAAAGATTTGACTGCACGGTCTAATCTGGTTTGTACTGGGAGAGGTGAGCCAATATTCACCAACAGTATTCATGGGAAACCCTTTCCATTTCAGCACAGTTGTGATTCTGTGATAACAGCTGACAATCCATATAACAGATGACGCAATATACACTTCCATCTATGGAGAACCGAGTCAAAAAAGAACCCTTTTGTTTCCATTTGTGCTTAACTCATTTTGGTTTGTTTAAGATGCTGAGAACAAACATTCACATGTGTGAACGCTGACATCAGTATTCCTAAACAGTTCATGGTCAGTTTCATTAAGTCATACTAAGTTTTACATTAACGCAATGTTTTCACACTAGCAATCATTTCCTGTTGTTACCTTGTTTCACAGGTAATAAATTGCACCTGTTTGTCTTTTTTTTTTTTTTTTAATAAAAGCGCGACAGTTCTCGGCTAGTGGAATACCCAGAGGTCTCATTTCTATATCATAAAATAAAGATAATTTAAGACAGATTGGCATTGAGCAAATGCATGAAGATTAGTTGTATTGTAAGCAAATCATAAATGTTCGATCATAGCATTAACTTATTAATCTGATTTGAAGCTTTTGAACACACAACACAATGCACACCAAATATATATCTCATTGATATATATCCCTGAGTAGATTATACACCCATATCAACTGCATATAGTGTAAACTGCGTAAACGTTTTCAACATCTGTGGTCCTCATAGTCACTGCACTAAACAGATCTCAGGTCAGCCGTGGAAGTGTTGATGCGGGAGAGAGCCAGTGGCGTTCTCGTGTTACACCGGGCCCATCTGCTGCGTTAGACACACACCATTAGAGACTGACTGATGACCTGCTGCTTTCCCTAACAGTAAAGCCTCCTAAACCCCTGCTGACTACCGCTCCCTGCCAGTTCACATACACTCCTGACCCCTAAGTGTTAGCGGAAAGTGAATTGTTCTGCTGATTTGAGCCCAGATTTCACATTTTGCTGAGCTTAGGATTTGGGAAGTGCAAAGTATTAACAATGGTGTGAATTGTAATATAGTACATACAGTTAGCATACAGTTAACTTTAACTTGTTAGTTAATGTACCTTGTGATGTTGAACTGAAATAATCAGTGTCGATCACGTAAAGGATGGTCAGTAAAAATTCGTTACAATGGTATAAAACAAGAAGGGATGAAAGCATGATTTATGTTGTCAGTTTTATTTTAAGGTTTAGATTTCATACACAGTTAAGGATATACAGTATCATACTTCAGTAAATTTCAAATTCAAATCTTATTTGACACATACATAGTCAGACACAGTACGATATGCAGTGAAATGCTTATACGGCTGCCCATGACCTTAAAAACAAGATTGTCAATAAGAAATAAATGAAGGAATAAAATAAGGATAAAATATAGAAAAACTTAGCTGCAGAAGAAAAAAAATAGAAGATAAAAAAAAAAAAATATATATATATATATATATATATATATATATATATATATATATATATATATATTTTTATTTTTTTTTTTTTTTTTTTTTTTTTTTACTTAGCTGTACAAAATATAGACAATATGGCTGTACAAATATGGAAAATATAGAAACTGCTGTGAAAAATGGAATAGAATTTAAATAGAATTTATATAAAATTATCCGGGGAGTGTGCACATATGCATGAATGTGAAGATGTAATGGCCATAAATGTGCAATGTGCAAAAATGAAATAAAAATGTCCAGGGTGAGTGCAAATGTCCATAAATTGTCCATGAATGTCATGTGTGTGAGCTAATGTCCATAAAGTGCAAAAAATGGTTTAGACCTGTGTGCTGTTATAGTATGTTTTTAAGTTTACCTAAGTTCATACAAAATACTATACAGTATTATAGTTATCGTTATGTGCGTATTAGTAATATGATTGTCTTAATTGGCAGATAAATTTACATAAGTACAGTATATGTACAGTATTTTGACGTTCTTACTAGTGATGTAATAATTTCATTGAATAAAAAAATCAATTAAGTAATGTAATTATCAACAAGTGTAAAATGATTGCTGCTGGAATTATAACTGGATTACTGCTGATGAACTGGTATGTGACATGTAATTCATATTTTTAACCGGACATGGACACAAGTTAATATGCTAACAAGATGACTTACCTGTTACTGTAAAAAGTGACCAGCTTTATTTTATTATCATTTACAAATTACAAAAGGCTTAGATAACATCAGTCGCATGTTATGGGTACTAAATCAAATTGAAATGATAATGTATCATAGCATATTCACTGTTACAGTCAAATAACAAATAATGCCTTTATGAGTCAAATTCATATTCTATCATAATTACATACATATTGGTGTACTTTACTGAAAGTTAATCAGCAAGCACATTCTCGCTAGTTTTTGCCCATCACATGAAGACTTCCAGACTTTGATGAGAATTAAAAGCAAAACAAGCAGAAGGTCGTTCATGCTGTGGCAGGAGTCCATAGGTCATCTGCTTGTAAAACAGGCCATCATTTTATCTCTGCACCACCTGTGATCTGCTTTTAAAATCCTGACGTTTGTTTGCTGTGTAGTTTCATGTCACACTTTAGCACATTTTTCTTAAATGTTCTCTGAAGTACTTGTAGAGTAACATTAAAGGATATGTACAAATACGATAATACGAATGTACCAAAATATATACAGTACTTACATTCTGTACTGTGATAATCCTTGCTTACATAAATTTAAAAAAAAAATTATGATCTAATATATTTAGGCCCTGTAACATGTTACCTGGCAGATGACAGTGTTTTTAGACTTTGTAAACCTGTAATTTACCAAAAATAAGTTAATTGAGTGAGTGGATATGTTGCACCATTTACTGTTTGGGGTCTTTTTTACTGCTTAAATGACTGAGAATGTTGACCCCTGCTGGCACTTTGCTATATCTTTCTTGTATCTCACGAACAAAGCTCATTTGCCAAATAATGAATTAAATAATTAAATTACCCTTTGCAGTTACAGGATAATTCAATCTTTTGTAGATTATTTTCATGATGTTCATGTGTTTGAGACTGACGTCTCATCTACTGTAGGCATCATTTAATCAACCTTCTTTTCAAGCAAAAGCGTACTGTGCATGTATATACACATTCATCTGTCTTCATGAAAGGTATGCATTGAACGCTCACACATGCACACACACTTACACGCACACAGTCTCTAATGCAGTCTGTGTGAGTGTTGTTCCTGTGAACGTGGTATTGAGCAGGTAAATGGGGCTGGGTTAGTCTGTCTCAGTCCGTCTATCCTGAGGGGTTCCCTTCCTTGCCAATAAACATCCTCTATTGTTTCAGGATGCAAATATTTCCATGTCACTCTGTCTCCTGGGCCTCACCTCTACCTGCCATAACATTCTTGCATCCTGCCGTCAGTTTCCCATGCATCTCAACATCTGACGTAGACACAAATGTCTGTCACTACCAAAGCCTGCGCCATTGTTCAAGTGAAAGACCTACAGTGAAAGTCTCCTTCTGTCTACAGTCCATTTTGATGTGATTGTGAACACATGCAGTATACATTAACTGCTGTAAACTGTGAGTGGTCATTAAAAAAAAAGGTCAACTTCTTGGCTGTGGTGGAAAAAGTGGGAAATATGGGTTAACTACCTGGTGCAGTGAGACTTGCTTTATGAGGATATTAACTACACCGTGAGACGGCTGTAGGAGCATCTCGAGACAGGTGATAAAACAACGATTTACAGCAGGACGGCTTGGACTTACGTAGACACCTTAGACTTCCATATACAGCTCCCTGCCCTCAAACTATGCAATGAGCTTATTTATAGAGTTTTTCTTTCAGATAATGTGGCACTAAATTATGTAGTAACTGACAGAAAATCAAAACTATGTTACCCTGTGTCTGTTTCCCCTCGCATGATGGTACCTGTGGAAGTATAACAAGCTCTCCGTACGTTTTAAAATCATTTCCCATGTGAATTTAGTAGCATGAATAAATGTGACTGTATGAACGTGCTGTATAAAAAGGGAAAAGTAATACTGATAATACAGTATGTCACAATAATGTAAAAGGCAACACTCATCACTCGTCGTCTATACCGCTTTATACAGTATACAAGGTCACAGGGGGCCTGGAACCTATCCTAGGAGACTTAAGTTATGAGGTGGGGTACACCCTGGACAGGGTGCCAATTAATCACAGAGTACACACTCGTTCACACCCTACAGGCATTTTGGGAACACCAATTAGACTAACCTGCAGGTCTTTGGATTGTGGGAGGAAACCGGAGTATCAAGCACGGGGAGAACATGCAAACTCCATGCACACGGAGATTAATTATTAAGGGCTCCTAAGTGACTTGACAAAAAAAAAATGCAAATGCATTCTTCCTTTCATTAGGAGATTTTACTCTTTTAGTTCTAATCTTAAAATGACTCTTTCCACTTGTTGATTAGACTGATCTGAAAGTTAGCGTCTCCTCTACTTAGGCTTGGTTGGAATTAAAACCTGCATCCATACTGGCAAATTCTGGAGAAAACTGACAACATTTGGTATACTTTAATCAAAACTGCCCCTCTAAGCAGACTTTTCCAAATCATCTGCTTTAGCACCTCATTACTGCCCCATAGTATATGTTAAACTTAGTTCATCCTGACACGTAACTGCTACAAACCAGCCCCCTGAACCAGACGTCTCAATTTAGGAACTGATGGCTCCCCTGTAACGTTTCATGAACCTTCCAGAGATCAAGTACCCAGTGAAAGCAGACAGATCCCATATACACTCAAAATATCCACCATCCCCCGTGCCACAGCCCTATTCACGTTACCACCCAATTGAGAAGCTTGCTGTCCCCAGAATGGAGCAACTCCCCTGAGGTGTCGCTGCGTAACCCGGCCCGGGTGGTCCTGCTTAACCTAACCATTTTGAAGGTCAAATGTCAGAGGTCACCACATATGCATGGGAAACGTGCAGCAGTGGTTCTGAGAGAGAGAGAGAGAGAGAGAGAGAGAGAGAGAGAGAGAGAGAGAGAGAGAGAGAGAGACCAACCGCTGGTTCCCCTCCCTGAACTCTATAGTTTATTTAATTGCATGATTGCTTGTGTCAGGAAGGAGTCTGTGTATGTATATAGGAGGGATAGATGTGTTTATAAAGCTAATACATCTTGAAAGGGGATGGGGTTTATGGAACACAAATACTGTTTCATACACCGTGTGTTTTGATGTTGAATCCATACCCCTGTAATCCCCTACATAGTCTGTTCAGTTTTTGTCACTGTTATAGCCTGGATGGGTTTTATGTGAATAGTAACTTGAGTTGTTCTTAATATAATTGAAGAGGGTAGTATTCTCATGATGCATGAAACAGTGATTCTAGACAAGTGGCAGGTTTATCAGAAACACAGTGGAACGCCTGTTTTAATATAAATTACCTTCAAGCCCCAGATTTTTTTTTCACCTTTGTTGAACAGTTACCTTTGTTTAAATATATAAGCATAAATGAATGATCTTAACCCCTTCCTTAACTTCCCTATTACTGCTTAAAATGGTTGCTGCTTTAAAAAAGTTATTAATAATAATAATAATAATAATAATAATAATAATAATAATAATAATAATAATAATAATAATTCCTCTGACAGTTCAAAGACATGCAGGCTAGGCTGTTTGCTGTTCCCAAATTGCCTGTAGTGTGTGAATGAGCATGTGAGTGTGTGTTCCATGTGCTCTGTGATCAATTGGCACTCTATACCCTGCCTTGACCCCCAAGGTGTCCTGGGATAGGTTTCAGGCCCCTGTAACCTTGCATAGGATAAAGCCCCTTTATAGGCAATGAGAGAATGAATAATAAAAATAATGATAATAATAATAAATTATAAATAATGTTCTTTTATTTTTATTTAAACATAAATTGGCAAATACTGGTAAAATTAAGAGTACAAAATATTTTTTTCTTTAATGTAGCCCATGGCTCTTTGACTCACTTTAAATAACTTTAAGAAAGAAGAAAGAAAATGCACATGTCTCAGTGTGTGCATAAAGCACCACCTCACACTCATTTTTTATGACAGCACTTGATGATACTTGCTCAGCATGTTCCAGTTTCCATTTTCCAGATTTGTTTTATTACCTGAGTCAGAGCTTGAAGAACTGACAAAGATTTAAATGGCTTCTATTACATGTTTATTATTTTTTGTGTTCAAATACCTATAAGGCTACTTAAGAACATATGGGCTAGGCATGATATCAGCACATAGGCGCAGTGGTAAAGTGCTCGCCCTATCATCCAGGGGTTGCAAGTTCGATCCTTGGGTGATGCTGATTGGCCGAGCTCTCTCAGAGGGGAGGGATGAGAGGTACTTAGTGCTCCCACATTAATCACGGCTCTACAGCCAATCAGGGGCGTCCGTGAGCTCACGAAAGCGGAAGGAGCGGATAGCGCTGCCTTCTGAGTGTGTTACGCCGCCCCCAACGGTTTGTGAGCGAGCGATTCGAAAAGATGCGGTCGGCTGGCGTCACGTGGTTCAGAGGAAACATGTGATAGTCTTCGCCCTCCCGGCTGAGTGGTAGTAGTAGCCTTAATGTGGGAGCCCCCTAGTGACAGGGAGGAATTGGACACGGCTAAATTAGGGAGAAAATCTGGGGAAAAAAAAAAAATTCACTTGGAATGCTAGTGTCATGTTATGATTTGCATAAAAATATCATGTGTAACCCAGTCAGAAAGGTTGGGAAGTGCTATCTGCCCTCTTCTACGTACACGAGCTCACCGTAGCCCATGATTGGCTAGTGTTACTGGGATTTACATTGGTGAAAGAATAGTGCCATCAACCCCTTGGCTGTGGCATTGTCACAAGGCTTTTTCTTTTCTTTTTTTTTAAATAGTGATAAACAGTATATCACTGTGACACCAAGCTCTACTGTGGTAACATGTTTAAGTTAAAGATACAATAACATAAATTAAACTTTTGATAAGGTGATCCTTTTCTTTAAAAGGAAAATAATAGGCATTAACTTATTTTGATTGAATGCTCACTGTTGGGGAAAATCTCCTATAACTGCATGTCCTATCTAGGTTTCATCCCTTTAAGTGAATCTGTCTCACTCATCATGATTCATCGAGTAGTGTTGATTACAACAGCGGAATTCAATGCTATGTGCAGAGTTTTCCATTTGATTACAGTGGAAAAGAAGAATAAGACACCACAGATCTTTGTCTAAGTCACTGGCATCTTTCCATGTTGCTTTCCATGGCCCATGTACATAGATACACAGGTGAATAAGCCCCTTATTTCTGGCAGGCTGTTTAAAATTTCAACAAGTTATAGAGTGTACAGTCTTTGCCTTGAGCAAAAACACAATGAACTGAGAATATCTGCAGTGCAGATGTTTATAGACTCGACCAAACCTGTAATTTCAGAGGGTTTTACTTTGTTTACATCACACTAAACCAGTAAAACAAATATTTTAATAATAGCTCCAGGGACACCAATTATTTTATACATTTTACCAGAGGTGGGTAGAGTAGCTACAGATTGTACTCAAGTAAGAGTAGCTGTACTTCAAAATATTATTACTCAAGTAGAAGTAAAAAGATTTAATGCAGAATATTACTCAAGTAAGAGTAAAAAGTATTTGGCGAAAAGACTACTCAAGTACTGAGTAACTGTTTCATCGTAATGTCTGATTTATTATATATATATATATTTTTTTCTTTTTTTTCTTTTTAGAAATTATGTAAGCATCCAGACAAAATGATACAATAATGTACAATTTTTGACATTTCCAAATAATAAAATAAATTAAATTAATTAAATAAAACAAATTAATAAAACTAAATATCTTTACAAAATAGCAAATTAAGGAACAAGAAACACAAATTTCCTAATCTCCTTTTTTTCACAACATAAAGTTTTTGAAGCAAATACCTACTGTAGATCACATATGTATGTTTGAACAGTGTAGACTATTTCCATTGTGAGATATACTGTACAGAATATTCAGTTGCCCTGCAAATGACTCAGCAGATAAAAAAAAAAACATTAGAACATGTGTACAAGAGGTCTCACTTTACCATAAACTGTGTCCAGCAGAACAAATGTAAAATGAATGAATGAAACTTATATTTTGTAGCCTCTGGCTTATTTGCTAATTATATATTGTACCATTACAACATTAAATAAAACAGCTAAACTAACCGCAACATGTTTCCTTCGCTGTCTGCCACGGTTGAAGGTTTTTTTCTCTCCCGTGCTATGCAGCGGGCTGATTGGTCAAACGGAGTCATGTGATCATTGTGGCTACATCTGATTGGTGGAACACAGTCACGTGGTAGACCCACCGGCTGCATTTCTCTGGCAAAAACAAAGAATATCTAAAGTGTCGAATAAATGGTTAGAAAAGTAATGAGTCGAGTGGAGCTGAATGTAGCGGAGTAAGAGGTCGCGTTTCTTCTTCACAAATCTACTCAAGTAAAAGTAAAAAGTATGGTGCAGTAAAATTGCTCATAGAAGTATTTTTTTTTAAGTTACTTAAGTAAATGTAATGGAGTAAATGTAACTTGTTACTACTCACCTCTGCATTTTACCTATGCTTTCAAATAAACAGATTTCTACAAATCCTTGTAGGAATTGTACATAAAAGGCATTACATAACATTAGGGCATTTGGCAGACGTCCTTATCCAAAGTGTTTTACATTTTTTATCTCATTATACACTTAAGGGTTAAGGGCCACACTCAAGGGCCCAACATTTGCAACTGTGGTGGTCGTGGGAATTTGAACCTGGGACCTAACAGATGATTTACCTATGATAATAACGAATAATTCATTAATTATCGGTGGAAATAGAATGACAGATTTAATAGATAATAACATAAGATAAACCTCCTGTGATTAACGTCTTAATGGGTTGCCAGTGTTTTACTGTTTGCTAAAACCAAATCCCTTCAATCCCACCCACAAAGGTACTTGCACATGACGTATGATTCATTTGAAAGGCTCAGCCACTTGAAAGGCTCTAAGAATCAGAGTGTACATATAAAGCAGAAATGACTTCACAGATAACTGGTTGAGGATTTCAAAGTTTGTCTTGAAGGCTTTAAACAAGATCGTCTCACAAAATTATTGTATTAGTAATCAGCAGAGAGACAACAGACGCCTAGCGACTGTGGAAAAGCAGTGAGTCATTGTTATACATGCAAGAACAAGGATACGGGGTGATCCGTTTGATCCTATAGTTACATGCAGTACAGTACAAGGAGGTCTATAGGATGCCAGATGCATGATGATTGTTTTTTCCATGAATAATAGGCTTAACACAAGCAAACCTCTGTTTCAGACTGTTTTGTTGTGCCAGGTGGGGCTGTTACTGTAGCTGATACACGTGCATTGGAGACACATGAAAAAAGTCTAGTTGCTTGATTGCGTTGTATTGTCAAGATCAGTTTAAGTAATGTTTGCTCTACTACTTTCATGTAATTATCATTGAAAAAACCAGACTGTAAGCAAATAGATGATGAGGTTTGTCTTAAAATGTATATAATCATCACACAAAACTGTTCACACCTTGTACAGGTACCTCACCTGATTATTGACCTCCATCAAACAAAAAGTAATGACATTTTAAATGAGTGAGATTGGATTAAAAACCATCCAACACATTATTAAAAACTGAAAGGATAGTGCTATTCATCAACCTCATGAAGGAAATGTGATCAGAAAAAAATGAAGCTGAATCAGAAAAAAAAAAAAAATTTAGTAGTGAAAAGTATGAGTATGAGTTTGAGTATTTTCATACACAATGTGAATATGACTCACTGGATCAGGACTAAACAACTGTTGTTGTTGGTCTTTTGACTGCTCCTATCAAGGGGTCGCGCCAGCGGACCACCCGATCCACATACTGTAGGTTTTTCACGCTGGACGCTCTTCCTGTCACAACCGGCGCTGCATTCCGTGGCTGGGGTTTAGGTGCTGGACCCATGCCTTCTGCATGGCAGGCAAGAAACCTAACTCTGAGCCACCAATACCCAGTCTAAACAACTGTGTGGCCATTGAAAAACCACTTGTTAATGAGGCTTTATGGAATAAAGGCTTTAATTTGCTAGTAAGCATAAAGATTGGACTTTAAAGCAATAGAGAAAAATTAATGGGGTGTGATGAGTCCAAATTCAACCTATAAAGCAATGCACCCATCATGCATATTGCCCAGTGTGCATGTCTCTGGAGGCAATGATACAGAAGGATTACTGAGCAAGTGGAAACTGGCTGTGATATTGTGCTTTTGTTTGAGTAGATTAATATGAATTAATGAGAAAAAGAAAATCTTAAGCTGCTCACAGAAGCACAAGTGACGTCAAGTGACAGACTCAGCATGTCTATAAGTGAGTGCTGATTAATAAACGTGATTCTCCTGGTTGGTGGCCAAACTCTGAGTAGTTTCTCAAGTGGCAATAGCTGAATCAGCATGCCTGCAGGTATAAGCCATAAAACTAAGCCCCAGTCATAGTGCAAAGAACACAAAGCACCCTGCTAATCACTTAGTCAAGCCGCACTTCTCTGAAATGCTGATAAATCAATGTCACAGTGTCTCATACATTTTTCCCATACAACTTCTTTATTTTTTGCTGTTTCAGTTTTTTCCCACTTTTTATAGATCACACTTCAGTTTTTCTCTTCATCTAGGCTAGGCCAAATTCAAAGCAGAAATATATACTGCCTGACACACCATAAACTTTTTAATCTATTAAAATTTTTACATTTTAATCACTTTTTAGTTTTGATTACAACACACAATGTGGTCATCCTTCTGCTCCCATATCCACTCTTACTCTTTGAGTCCTGGAATATGCCTCGGCCATCCGGGAAGAAAAACTCCATTGATGTAATACCCTTGTTATTCAGTACATTCAGGTCATCAGCTGACTTCACTTTTTTGCCACATAATGTGGCTGAGCCTAGAACAGACCAAATGAAGCAACCTCAGATCATAACACTGTCTTGTAACTGCATGATGGGCGCATCACTTTGTGCGCTTTGCTTCTTACCTTGAATCACCCATTGCTTTGGAATATGGTCAGACTAAACTCATCAGACCACATGACCATTTTCCCATTGTTCCAAAATCCATCCTTTCTTTTCTTTTAAGCCTTCTACTAAACATAGCTATGGCTTTTACTGTTGATTTGTTTTACCATGCAAATGCACCATGTTTAAGTGATCTCTACTGTATTTGTGATTTTTTCCGACCACATTTCTTTCACAACGTTGATGGTTCAGCACTACCCTTCCAGGTTTTGAAGGGTTCTTAACCCAGTTCCAGTCATTTCAAATCTCCTTAGTTGTTTTCTTTGCTTGATGCAGCCCTTTAATTTGACCCATTGGAAATAGCAACTTTTTCTTTTCAAATAAAGTTTTAATTTGAATACCATGATCAAAGCACCATTCTAAAAGGTCAGGCTTTGATGCAAATTAATAATTACAAAATGAAATGTGTTTTTTTTAGTCTTTTTTTTTTTTTTTACAGTTTCTTTAGTTTCTTTATACAGACTAACTGTGGTTAGATGCACCACATTGTTTATCAAAAATAGACTGGATTACATATTTATATGAAACTTTATTATAATAAAGTTTATAATAAAGTTATAATGGCAGTTGTTAGACTTTGAAACTTTATTATGATGCTAGTCTAAGGGCAGTTGTTGAACACGTTCATGAATGTGTTAAATTTATTTCTAAACAATTGTGTAGTGCATCTATTGAGACTAATATTATATTTACAGTCATGGTTGCATTATGTAAATTACTAAAGTTCAATAACTGCTCATTCATAATGGGTTTTGAGAAAAGCTTTTCTGTGGGAATAATGGTTTGAATTATTGAATTGAATAATGGTTTAAGAAAGGTTCGATGAGCAGACATAAACTCACTAAATAGATTTAATGAAGACCATGTTGAAAAACACTTAAGATTCCATTTAATTCTGTATAATCAGCAAAGCTGTTTTTTGATTCTCTGTGTAAGTGCAGCCTAAACAAAGAGATTTTCCGATTCTTAAAATGTTTTTTTACATCCCACTGTGGCTGTTCCTCAAGGCTCTCTGGAGTGTCCATCATGACCAGTATGGGGTAATTAAAACCAGGGCATAAGAGCAACCTGGCTACTGCTGAGCTTTTACTGAAACAGGAGTAAGATTCTTATTGAATGTGTGAAATACTTTCAAGCGGAAATCATTTATACAAGAGTAAAAATGCTAGAAAAACTTTTACAATATTATTCCCCCCTCTCCAATTCAGTTAACACTGATTCACCGTAGGGCATAATTACTGGACACATGACAGGTAAATGGGCATCTGGTCCAAGTCTTTTCATTTGAATGGCCACTAATAATGCGTATGTGTTGAGCTGCCTTTGGAGGGTGTGGGACATCCACACCTAAAATGGCCAAGAAGAGAAGAGCTGGAAATGATAACCTTTTTCGAGGGTCAAAAAGGGCACATCGACCCTTCCCATTTCATAATGATGGTTCTCTGCTTTCCATTGTCTTTTCAACATTTCTCTACACAGCAGCAAAGCCCTCTGGGTAGAGAGACCGTGTTAATCTAACCCCAGGCTTTTAGTGCTTAAGGCTTTCAGGACTTAATTAAAAGTAGGATTTTAGACCAATGTGTCACACAGCACACAGGGAACCTTTCACAGAAGAAAAGAACTATGGTGCCACATGCCAGACAAGAAGAACATGGATGTGATGTGTTTGAATTTGAATGATAATTGGATTTGGATAATACTACAAATATGCAGTAGGTCAGACGTTCTCTACTTTCATAAGCCGACAACATGGAAAGGTGCAATGATGTAATGCATTAGATCTTTACACTCAGCACCAAATAATAAAAAAAAAATGTCTTGTACACCGTAAGGTTCGATTTAGGTGATGACTCAATTCCAGATGGAAATTTGTTTGGTCAGTGTTTGTTAAATTTCCTAATAGTAAGTTGGAGGAATATGTGAGATTATATTTATTATGATGATCATATTATATTTATGATGATGGGTTTTAATGTCATATTAAGCATTTTAGACTTTTTGTCAGATTGTATTTATTATGTAATAAATTTACACTAAATTTGAGGTCAAACTATATTTCTAATAAACTAAACACAGTATTTTTACCCTGCTGGTGATGCATAAAAACAGTGGTGCATAGATACCTTATGCTGGAGGCACGGGTGTAATTTGCAAACATCTAAATATGTGCCATAAGATTTATTTATTGGACTTATATTCACAAATGTTCCATCTACAGAACCCCAAACAGATACACTGTGTTATGTTTGCTAGTTTAATTAAAGGTTTATTACTTGTATTTCTTCACTATCTCTCTCTCACTTATCATCTATACCACTTAATTCCGCATTATGGGTTGTGGGGGGCCTGGAGCCTATCCCAGGAAACCTACTTAGGGCACTAGGTGGGGTACACCTTGGATAGGGTGCCAATCCATCACAGGGCACACACACATACACACACTCATTCCCACACTAAGGGCAATTTGGGAAGGCCAATTAGCCTAATCTGCATGTCTTTAGGGTGTGGGGAGGAAACTGGAAATTTGGGGAGAACATGCACACAGACCCCACTTTGAGAATTAGATACATAAAGAACTGTACCATTGATGATGGTTAATATATGGCAATAACAAGCTATATAAAAGTCAAGGGATGTGGTAAGGGAAAAAAGACAGTACAGTAATATAGTAATATAGTAATATACTGGTAATATAGTTTGTGCTAAAGCATTCTTTACTGTGTGGATTATTTTCATGGTTATGTGTAACAAATAAATATTCACATAAACATTCAAGGATAATTCAAGGTTACTATCCAGACCATGTGCTACACACAATAGTAACGACACTGGCAAACTTTACTGTAGAAAAAGTTTTTAAGTTGCTCCGATTTCACTGCACTCTATTAACAGCAATGTGAATATACACAATATACAGTCTATGTACTGTAATACAAGTTTTTGTGTGAGTCTTAAGTATATGGTAGTTGGGTAACTACAAAACTCATTTCATTAATTACACTATTTATATGATATTATGTAGTTTGATATCAGATCTTATTTGTGTTCTTTGATCTGTTTTTGTAGCTACATGATACCTGGCTAATTAAATGCCATTTTTTTTTTTTAAGTCAGCTTGTTTTCTAAGGTTAAAGAATGATCACATACGATGTTTCCATGATGATGTATAATTTATTAATTGTTTTAATATTTGAAATTTGCCATCTCGATTATACTGTATGCCAAAACCAGAAAGGTAATACTGTACAATGGAGAATAGTTGCTCCACAGTTGCAAAAAGTCAGGCATGGAAACAGAGAGGTACACGAGGAGTGGAGAGCACGCCCCGTATGCACACTCCAGACACACCACCACTGCTTTCTTTGCTCTAAATGATAGGGCTGAGTGATGACACTTCTGTGATCACTGTTATTAATAATAATAGCAACATCGCTCACACACAGAAATGCTGTAGTCATCTCCTGGCACAGAAAAGAGGAAAAGGAAAGATTAAGGGAGGGTGAGGACATTAGCAGGCCTTTGAAGGTAAGAGCGGAGTTAGTGGGCAGTTTGTGGGGAAAGGGGGTTGGTGTGTGTGTGTGTGGGGGGGGGGGGGGGGGGTTATGCTTAAA